>JASAND010026811.1:0-12120 GCA_030248195.1 Trissonchulus latispiculum
TCAGCGTTCCAACTATCTCCAGTACCTTGAACCAGGAACTGGTTCAATTTTGAACCAGTTGAACCAGATCTGGCCAGCCATGGGTCGGATCACCAAAGTGACACCACCAGTGAATTTCCCATGCTCAATAACCTTTGTATGCAAAATTTCAGCCTTCCAACTATCTCCAGTAGCTTGAACCATGAACTGGTTCAATTTTGAACCAGTTGAACCAGATCTGGCCAGCCATGGGTCGGATCACCAAAGTAACACCTGCAGTGAATTTCTCATGCCCAATAACCTCTGTATGCAAAATTTCAGCCTTCTAGCTATCTCCAGTAGCTTGAACCAGGAACTGGTTCAACTTTGAACCAGTTGAACCAGATGAACCAGGCGAGATACGGTGTCGGCACTATGCTCATCGTGTTCAGCGACCCAGATTTACTATATGTGGGTACCACCCCGAGGCCGAAAAACGCTGTTTTTGCCCGTTTTTAGACTATTTTCAAATTTTCGGACTTGGAAATTTTTCAGCTTGAAGGTGTCCAAAAACGCTATTTTTTCCATTTTTGACTTTCTATAAAAATCGAACCAAATCGAAATTCGGAAAAAACATAAACTTGCTAAGTACCATTGCCTAGATATTCAAAAAATAGTATAGAAAAATTTTTCCTGTGGGCCGTTCGAAAAATCGAGTTATCACAAAATTGGAAAAAATCGTGCTGAATACAGAAAAAAACCCCACTTTCAAACCCGGAAGAGAAGTTAACGTACAGATATATATATATATATATATATATATATATATATATATATATATATATATATATATATATATATATATATATATATGTACGGTACATTTCACGGAAAGAGTGCCAGTTGGGGAAGTTTTCACAATTGGAGAAATATCGCCAACTAATGGCGATTTTCGCCAAAGTTGAAGTGAAGTCCAAACAGAATTGGCGAAAAGCCATTGTAAAAACCTTTTTCCTGAATAATTTCATACTTTTTCGCCAATATTGGCGAAAAGTCCGGACTGACTGGACAAATTTATTCTTACAGTCAGTCCGGACATTTCGTCACTATTGGCCAAAAAGTACGAAATAATACCGGAAAAAGGTTGTTCCAATGGCATTTAGCCAATTCTGGTTGGACTTTACTTCAACTTTGGCGAAAATCACCAATGTTGGCGATATTTCTCCAATTTTTAAAACTTCTCCAACTGGCACTCTTGCCGTGAAATGTACCTTATATATATATATATATATATATATATATATATATATATATATATATATATATATATATATATATATATATATATATAGTTGTAGACGCAGAGCTATGCTCACAAATTGGTAAACTGTTACTGAAGAACTGCCACCAGCATCAGTCCGGGCAGTTTCCGCGAATATGGGTTGTTCAGCGAAGCTGGTCCTCCATATTAGTGCGCTTTTAACCTAGTCCTCCTGGCATTTACAACCTGCCTCTCCCATATTAACGTTTTAAAACCTAGTCCTCTGTCCGCTTAAAACCCAGTGTCACCCATATTGCATTTTTCATGCTCCATCGGAGCATTTTTATTCTTGTTTATTTTTCAAGGCTTTCAATTGGTATTTCACAAGACAAAGGAGAGGACGGACTACAAGTTTACTGTGATTGCGTGGTCATTGATATTAGCTTTGGCAAGGAAAGCGCTTGTGGTGCCACTAAAAATATTGAAGCTGCCATTAGCTATGGTGATGATAAAAAAGGACAAAGTTTTGACGAATTGTCTCATGCGGTTTCTCAGGGCCAATGGTATCGAGTATATCAATATTTCAGTGGACTGAAGGATATGTTCGACTTGAATGTTGAGAGGTGAGCTCAGTATTCTGGTCCTTGCTATAAAAATGCTTTACGTAAAACGAGGCCTACGCAAAGAAATTTGTGTCGGCATAATAAGGTTTTGCCGACGGTGTTTGTGTAAACTGTTATATACGTACATATATATATACTTCTGCACAAAATGTTAAGTTTTAAGGATTTCTGGTCAAAATTTTCAAAAATGTTCCGGCTTCGCCGGAATTTTTTGTTATCTGTTTTGGTGCTGAAGCTGAATGTTTGAGCACCGTTTAGCAATAATTAGAAAATCGGACGACCGTAGTTTTATCATGTTTAGCGTATTTAATCCCACCAGTATGGGGGCTCCACTAATCCACCCCCATTTTTTCGCCTGGGAAAAACCCTGCACTGTCCTCCTCTTTAGAATCTACATACTGTATTCCTGTCGTTCTTTTGTAGGAAGTTGAAGTTAACAATTTTGTCTGAGCTGAAGTTGTTGACGGATGAATTATTTAAACTAAACAAGGAAGGCCAGACTACTGGTGATCTGACTGTGGACGTGCTCAATTCCTCATGTGGTCATATTTCTGGTCCTAAGAACGGTATAATTTCTAACAATTGCAGCAGTGCAGCCCATTATTAATCAGGGTCCGTTTTTTATTTCATATGAATATTTCTTTTAGTCTAATACCTTATGTCCATGCTTACCCTTTTATATAGATGTTTAGAGGTATAGGCAGCGTTTTTGGTAAACAGTATATAGCATGATTACTGCTTGCAGAAATGAACAATATAGTTTTGATGTTTTAAGGATAAAATGACGAAAGAGTGGTTAGATCAAAAGGAAGGAATCAATCATAAATTCAACAATAACAACTTTGAGACAAATTCAGTAAAATAGAATTTCAGGAAAAATTTTTACCTTTCTACTAATAACATTGTAGCTCAGAAAATAAGAGCACCGCTATTTTGATGGATCATATTTCATGATAAGCTGTGCATCTTTACTTGTAATTTTGTCAGCTACTCAGTTGATTTGTAGAGGTGTGTTTTTTATTTAACTTCATTCTGATCGGCTAGGGCAGTGGGTTGGAGAAGCGTATTTATCCAGCTGCCATGACGTGTAACAGTATTTCAGGAGTACCTTTACAATTGTGCTGGTTGTATTCTCCCTACGATTTAATTGATGTTAATTATCGATGCAAAATTACGGTTGAAGGTACCTATTTTTGTACATTTTTACTTCTCATTCGTTGTTCGTTTATTTTGATTTGAAATGTTATCTTGAAATATTTTTGACATTGGTTTATTAGCTTCAGCTTTTAATCTCTGACGCCTTTAACAGCTTTATCATTTTAGTTGAATTTGTCTCTACCAGAAATGTTTTCCTGTAGGTCTTTTATTGTGAAAACGTCTTCCGTGTTGTCATTTTAAAACAGGTTATTGTTATTGACTGATTTAAGAGGCTTTGAATCAACGTTTGGGACAGTGGTCAAGCATCGTAATTGATGATTTCAATGAGGAAAAGCCTGTCTATGCTATCCGCTTTGAGGAGCCTGTTGCAATGCTGGACGATTTTTTGGCATCGCTAGAAGCTGATGGTATGTACTGCTGGTGTTACACTGGCGGATTAAGGATTTCTTTATCCGCCACCGGGGAACGATTTTCGTACCGGGGTCGGTGGAGTCCCCCAGAAGATGAAATTTTCATTTTCCAATAAAAATTTTCTTTCAATTTTTAATTCTTTCGCTTTTAAATTTCTAAAAACTAATATTTTTGGAAATATTATATACACATTTTTTGAAGTAGTGACTTCGAAAACTCAGATGCGTTAAGCCTTTTTTCTTAGCAAAGCAATACGTTGTGAGAAGTGGAAAAATAAAGACTCGAATATTTTGTTTTGAGTCCTTGTCTTTTCTTCGTATTTTTCCTTCCATTGAATCGCAGCCAGTCCTCCCTTCCTTTCAATTATCTTTTGCGGCAGTATGTACTGGTTTCCAATACTTGAGGGCTCTCAACATTGGTCTATTTACCTTATGCGTTATAAGCGCTGTCCCTTGTTCGCGGTATGTTGGAAGATTTGTTGGCGCAAAGACTGGAACTGCTACTATTTATCGGGCATGGATTTTATGTGACACCTTGGGCTGTTTTCGCCCCTGTGATTCCATTTCCCCTGTATACCGAATCCTAGCTTAGACCAATGATTTTTCATTTTGTAAAGTAAAATGTAAGGCATGCATTCATAAGTGCGCAACGTCATAATATTATGTACACTTTGATGGAGTTGTATGATTTAAACTGTGCGTTTGTTTTGCTATGTTTTATAGATGGCATTTTCACAACCACAACCGAGACCAGTCATAATTTCATTGAACATTTGATTCGGCAGTCACTGCCTGATTGGAAGATCGGCGAGCCGTTGAATGTGGTATGTTGTGTGTGACCGTCAGTTATTTCTTTTCAGGCCTGCATGCGAAATTTTAAATAGCATGTTTATAGGTGTCTGGGCCGCGTTGCAAAATATTCTCCTAAGCCTAGGAGCGCTCCTAGATTCAGCTTAGGTGGGCACTTAGGAGAATTGGGTTTCAAAAGTTTCTCCTAATGTGAGTGCTCTCCACCAGTCCTAACTTTTCTCCTAAGTTAGGGACAGCGTCTTTGAATTGGGTTTGGGGGTCCTGGCTTTTTTAGGCCAAAATTTAGGGGGGGGGCTCAAAGTTGTCCTCCCCTCCAGCGATGAGGGGGGGCTCACCAAAAGTGTGGGGAGATATTTTTGAGAAAAATTTTGCAAACTTTTACGTTTTTTGTGTAAAAACTGCCAAAAATCGCTAAAAAATGACTAATTTTAGGTAAAAAATGACTAATTTTAGGTGTTTTTTACGCTAAAATAGCGAAAATTACGTTAAAATTCCGGCGAAGTGGGAAAAGTTTTTGAAAATTTATGGTAAAAATGGTGAAATCTGGCAATTTTTTGGGTTATGGGGGAGGAACCTATCCTCGAATGGGGGAGGCTGCCGAGTGGGGGCCCCCACCCCCACCCCCAGTAAAAATAAGCCAGGGGTCTCCTCTAATTTAGAATCTGGAGCTATAATTTAAAGTCTAGAAATCGATATAGATGAATGTATAATATTTACAGCCCGCGAATATGGGTTGTTCGGCGACGCTGTGCCCATATTAGTTCGCCCACACCCTAGTCCTCTTGTCTTTTAGAACCTAGCCCCATATTAAGCGTTTTCAAAACTAGTCCTCTCTTGATTTCGTAACCTCACCCCATCCACCCATATTACTTTTCCATGCTCCGGAGGAGCATTTTTCTTTCTTGTCATAATTATCTGACTGTTTCAGCATCTACCGGGTCAATGGCACGCCTACTACATAGACACATCTATGCATAAGCACTTGAATGCCAAAATGGTATCAAAGATAGTGTTCGAAAAGGCTGATAAGGTGGGGAAGATTGTGGACATTCTTCGGCAGCAGTATCTGCTGTTGCATTTGCTGTCATCCTGTATTCGACTGCCTCATGATCCTGCAGGTCTTATACTCTTTATCTTTTACATTGACATTTTCTAATCAGGTTATCATAACTGCGTTGAATATTCTGTCATCTTTGCAGTTGTTATTTTTCCGAAGTTGGTGAAAGCCGTGTTTTAAAATTCTTGGATTAGTGTTCGCCTCTGCCAACTCCTATTTGTGATCAGAACGATCTTAGCAGATTTGGTCAGTTCAGTCCTACCGGTGTCCGGTGCCTCCGAAATTAACCTCTTCCCACGAAATTACCTTTCCTCTCGAAATAGCCCCCAGTCGGGCCTTTTACAATACTCACCCCAGGATTTTTGTGGCGCCCACCTTTTGCCAAACACAGGTCAATTTGCAATATTGTTCCGGCTTCGCCATAGCCGTCTTCGAAGATGTCTATTTTAGCCTAAGTGTAGGTATTTTTGAGAAAAGTTTTTTTCGTTTCTCCATGCAAAACATGCCAAGTACTGATTTTTGGCTCCTTTCGATCCCTCCCCGGAAAAATCCCTAATCCCTGCACGTTTTAGTGGATTTGAACCCACAAACACTGTTGTTAGGCTTTTTTGTAGCTTTCTTTTTCGGTTCGCTCTCTACTCTGCAGTGCACCACTTCTCGGCATGAGCTTGCCAACCGTTACCGTGGTTTAAATATTATGTTAAGGTATTTGTAGCTAATTTCTGACCTTGTAAAATAAGATTTTTAATTTTGATTAACTTAAAATGCTAATTCTTCGATCAAAATTAGTGCAACTTTGGGCTTTTTCTCCTTTCCAAAACGCAAAACGTGCCAAGCTTGAATGTAATATATATATGTATATAATCGCAAAAATTCACTGTTTTTCTACTGTAACTTCGCTATGTGCAGTTTGTTTCTGTGTACATTATTGTTTCAGTGAAATCACCAAGGAGAAAGTTTGATTTATCCTGCCCAAAACTGGATAAACTACAAGTGCTTTTCGAACATCCGGTAGAGGAAGGGCTTGTACTGGGTTAGTAGTGTTCAATACTTTTGTTGCTGTAATTTTAATTTATTGTAAGTAGTTGTAATTTACTTGCTTTCATGTAATAAAATTATTACGTCTTATGAAGATACACAATACTGCTGACCGACAAGTTATGATTTATTTAGTCTTTAATGGATTTATTGTATCACTTTAGAATACAAATTTCGCACCTTTGGCTGGAATTACACTGATTTTCGAATACGTTAGTTCTAAAGTTTTGACTGATTTCATTGGAATTCAGCGCGAGCGACGTTTTTGTTGGGCCCGCTCAAAATTTGTAATGTGTTATTAGTTTGTGCCATTGTATCTTAGTTCTAACCTGTTATATTGTATAGATGCTTTTTCAGCTGATATTGGCTTGGCCACAAACCCTCTGAAGTTTTCCTGCAAATGTACAACAGTTATGGGCAATGGGAAACCCTGTCCTGAAGAGAAGGCAACTGGTTTTCTGAATTCCTGCTGGTCACTGCCTATTCTGATGCGTGCCTTGATCCTCCAGATGCAGGGAAAGACTGCGGCTGATGTCAAGAAAGACTATGAAGAGTTTCATCGTCAATTCCCTCCGCCCGATGGCCCTGGTGGTTCTGGTGGTCCTGGTCCTTCCGGCAGTTCTGGAGGTTCTGATAAAAAGCGGAAACCCTCCTCGTCCGGCGTCGACAGCAAGCCTGATGACGGCGCCGCCGATAAACGAAGGAAGCCTTCTGCCCCCAGTGATGGTCCGTCCGACCATGAAGCGGCTACTTCCGATCAGCCCTCCACCTCAAATAGTGCCAGCAGAAATGCTGCTGGTATCTCCAGTCCTGGCGTTTTGAGCCCGAGCGATGGCGGCGCCGGTGGTAAAAAGTCAGCCCAGTTTCAGTCTCCGGTACCAACCGGTTCCTCTACTGTCGTGGGACTGAGCTCTGTTGCTTGTTCTTCT
Organism: Trissonchulus latispiculum; assembly: GCA_030248195.1. NCBI lineage: Eukaryota > Metazoa > Nematoda > Enoplea > Enoplida > Ironidae > Trissonchulus > Trissonchulus latispiculum. The sequence goes on from JASAND010026811.1 coordinate 7,245, forward strand.
TCTTCTTTCGCAGCCATCACGGATCCACCCAAGAAGCCCAATCTGTTGGATTTGTTCAAAGAGTTAGAGGTCTGGGAGGAGCTTCACATTCCTCGACGGCCAGCTCCCCCTCCCCCGCCGGCTCCGGCCATTACTATCCCGGAATCTCCGATGGCGGCACCCAGACTCCCCATTCCGCCTCAGCAGCGTCCTCCTGCTCCCAGGCCGCCCCCCTTAACGGATAGCAGCATTTTTCCGGGTATCGGCACTCCACCGACACCCAGACAGACTGGGGGATCATCATCGCAGGGCGGTACTCCGCTCCAGTCGCCCAAATTTCGCAGCGGCTCCTCCACATCGGACACGTTTGGTGAGCTGGATACCATTGAAAAGCTGAGTCAGTCCATAGCTGAACAGGTCGGGCCTAACAGCGCCTTTGAGCACACCAGCATGGGCCTGCCGACTCCCACAATGGAACGACCGCCCACAGGCGGCCCACCCACGCATTTTCCCCAGCCCCCTCCGTCTGCCGGCGTTCGACCACCTGGCTACAGTCCGTCCTATGGAAATCCGCCCACACCTGTGTCCACTCCGACTGGCTGTGGACCCCTGCCACCGGCGGCTCCCGCAGCACCAATCGGCCAGTCGGAGCGGAAATCCTCCATTGATAATGTGATTGACAGTGTGATGATATCCATCAACAATGCCTCAGCGTCTGCCGTTCCCGGCGTCATGACAACCAGCATGGCTGACGGGGGACCGTCTCCGCAACAGCAGGGGATGCATCCCCACCAGCCCCCACATCCGTCCGCTGCTCAAACCATATTTCATGGAGCGGCCAACAGACCACCCTTTCCGCATTCCAAAAGTTTGGATGCGGACATGCTGCCTGACAGACCTCCAGGTGGGTTTGTGTACAGTTATTGGCTCTATTGTGATGTTAGCGTAGAGAAGAGATGGTTTACAGATGCAGTGCTAAAGCTAAAGTCAGATACAGTATTGTTGTTGTTGCTAATTCAATAGTAATAAAAGTAAAAATAAACACATAATGAAATTAGTAACATTTTAGAATGCAGTCGGAAACTAGTATTTTGTTAGTCATATTAGTTTTGAATAGTTTTTCGAGTTATTTGATCCCGAGACTCCCAGAGTCAGAGACTCCCATTTGCAGCAAAATAAATAATTACGTATTAGTAAAATTTCAATTCAACGTGTTGGGATACAAATAAACGCGGAAGGTCCAACCGGTTGCTCAGTTGACGGAGTTACATGTATATGATTGCTTTTTGTAGGTAGCCTGGACGAGTATGATTTTGAGAAGTCAGAGCCGAGTGAACGTCACAGAACTTCCCGTTCCTATTCCATAGCGGGTCCGGGTCCTCCGCCTGACTTTGGTCCCGTCAGCGGCATGCCTTCTGGTATGTTTCCTACGGGCCCACCTCCCGGCATGGTTCCTGATATGATGGGCGGCCTCAGGCCGGAGCATATGGCCCAGTTTATGCCACCGGCTCGTGGAAAGGGCTCTCGAGGCAGGCGTGCTGGTCGTCGTGGTGGCGGGGCTGACCGGAGCTGCAGTGCTGCTGCCGCGGCTGCAGGTGTTCTGGGCGTGAAGCCGCCGCGTGGAAGCGGATCCGGGCGACGTCCCAGGCGACCGCGTGGATCGGTACCGCCCGCGCATATTGTCAGTAGTAACTTGATGGAAGGTGGACAGCGACTGACCCTGAAGATGGGCAATCCTCAACAGTCGCAGCAGCAACCGCAACAGCAGCAATATCATCAGTCTATGCAGCAACAGTACCAACAGTATCAGATGCAACAGATGCAGCAACAGCAACAACAGCAGCAACAGCAGCACATGATGGAACAGCAGCAATATCAGCAGCAGCAGCAACAACAGCAACAACAACACCAGCAGCTTCAGCAACAACAGCATCAGTTGTCAGCTCAACAATCGGAACAACATGTGCATACGCAGCAGCAGCAACAGCAACCAATGCAGCACGACCCGTATGTGAGTATGCCACAAATGATGCGGCAGCTACAATCACAGCAGCCTCCACCACCGCAACAACAACAACAGCAGCTGCAGCAGAGCCAGCAGACTCAGCCACCGCCACAGCCAGCTTCTGTATGCTCCGGTCGTCAGGGTAGTTTTGGCAGTGACAGTGCTGGCTGTGGCAGTGTTAAGGCTGCGAGCACTCCCGGCGAAGACTATTCTCAGAGCAGTTGTGCCAGTGGTGACACTTCCGTACATCCGTCCTCAGAACCCGGCGGAGCACTGACCTTAACATCATCCATGACGTTGGGACTTTGCGGTGAACCTGCTGAGTCACTCATGGATAGTGATCAGGTAGAAACTCCGTCATCATCAATGCCTCAGAGTCAGGGCTTAGAGGACTCGGAGAGTGACGATTTCAGTGAGGATGTGTCACAGCCTGCCGGTGATCTTGGGACGGAGGATTCCAGTTCGATGCCTGACGATCAGCCCTCAGGAGCAGAGGTTGATGATCAGATTCGGGAGGTTCTAATGAGTGCCTCTACGGCTCAGGGACAGGGACTCTCCTCCACGGCCAACTCTATTGACTGTCCGTCTGATCTTGGGACAAATCTGTTCGAAAACCTATCATCCCATCCGTCCGTCTCCACTCCTGTTTCCACGGTCAGTCTAGATGGATCTCTGCATCCGCATTCCACCAGCTTTGACGGCGGGCTTGATGACGGAACCGGCAGTCCGGACAAAGCTGGAGGGAAGGGTGGTTCTTGTCCGGGCACATTTTTCCAGAAGCGAAAGGACTCTTTGAGTGATGTGATTAATAAGCTGAAGAAACAACAGGTTGTTGAAATTGCCGATGGTGATGGTGGTGTTATGCTGAGTGCTGAGGCGGATTTTATGATGCAGACGCCGTCGGTTCCCAAGAAAGCCAGACTCAGCGAAGGCGATAATCCTCATGCCATGGTTGTGATGTCGGCTCAAGAAGATGTGCCTCCTTCGGCCGGGACACCGAACGCTGAACAGGCTCAGCCTATTCGCATGGTCATAAAACTGCCGCCGCAGAAGTCCAGTAAACCTAGAAACAAAGATAGCTCTAAGTCTGCCAAACGAGTGGGTGCTGGCGCTGATATTAATTCTGGCGATGGTCATACAAAAATTAAGGTTAAAAAGAGCAAGCAAAACAGTGAAAAGAAACGTGAACCTCTGGCTGCCCAGCCAACGCATCCTCATTCCATGCATCCGCAGCAAACGCAGCAACAACAACAAATTTTGCAACAGCAACAACTTCAGCATCAAATGCACCAACAACAACAACAGCAACAGCAGCAAGCCCACAGAAATCTCCCACAACCATCAGATAAATTCAAAGATTTGGTTATTCAGCGAAAAAAGAAGCAAGAACGAAGTGGCCTGGTTAGTCCACCACACGAGGCGAAACAAGGAGGGATGCAAAAGGAGCGGATGAAAGGAGCGGATCATAACACTATCACTGAACTGAAGGCAAAAATTCTGGCTGATAAGGCAGCGGCGTCTGCCAAGGCAAAGCAACAGGAAAAGATGGCCGCCAGTGCAAAAGCGGCTGCTAGTGCCAGCAGTGATAAAGGCGGGGTGGCTGCGAAACATGCGGGAACAGCAGAGGCGATGCCATTTCTTCTGTCCCAGCCTTTGAAAAATTTCAAAATTCCAAAAATTGAGGATAAGAAACCTGAGGACGCAGAAGCTCAGCCTAGCGGAGGGCCATTTCCAGTGAAATTGCCCAAGGAAAACAAAGAGAAGGCTGCTGGCGGAGCTCCCAACTCTGGTCCAAGAACTGACCTTAAATCTATTCCTAAAACGTTTGATGCTCCGCCAACTCAAACTCCTAAGGGACTCAAATCCATACTAAAAACGGGATCATCCGGTGGGCCACCGGGCCCAGCTCAGGGAAATCAGGGAGCATCTCCAAATCTGCATCCACGCTTAACTGATCCCCGCTATAATCGTCGGACCCTCCTGCCTGGTCCGCCGCATCCGGGAGCCAACAATGTATCGGGTCCTGTAATCCCTCCACAGGCCGGCGGATTTCCTCTGGCCCAGAGACCGTCAGCCCCAGTCCCCAACACACCTCGCTGGCGTCCACCACCTCAGTCCAGTCATCAGCAGGGCGGTGGTCCTGGTGGCTCCTTTCCTCCCCTAAACCCCTACGCTCCTCCAGCCGGTACGGGTATCAACAGTTCCATGCCTGCCTATCGACCCAGTCAACAGCAACAACAACAGCAGCAGCAGTATTTTGAGTCAAATGCTGAGGTTGTTCCTGCTCAGCTTTCCCTGGCTCAACAGCTGCCACCCCAGAGTCCAGAAGAGGACCATCAGTTGGTCATTGATGATGAGGCTGCCTCCAATGGCGACAGCAATAGCTCAGGTGTCAGAACGTCGGATATCTTTATGCCGAGTGCAGCTGCCCGATCCTCTGCCCTGAACAGAGTTATGGCTTCGGACACCGCCCCTCAGTCGGAGTCCCCGGCTCGCATTGACGATGGTCTCATGGATGAAGCTTTAGGATTTCCACCGCGTCCTTAATCTTGATTGCATACAGTTTGTTAGGGGGTTGTCTCTGTATACATTGTAGTGTATAAACACAGTACTTAGAATTTAGAAATAGTTGGTTGGATGGTTTGCTGGGGAAACTTTCAGTGATTCCGCTGTTTTCTGTTTTCTTTGATAGCCAAAGCATGAAGCTTTTGATTAATCCTGATTGCACTTATTTCAACAGCATACTGCATGTTTGACATAAAAAATTTTAAATTTTAAAAAATTTGCCTCATTTTTCCATCCTTAATTTCCATATTGTTCACCTGTTTATTGTTTGAAAGCAAAAAACCAGTACTTTCAGCAGAGATCAAAGTAACCATTGTCCTTTGCTGT
>JASAND010026812.1:0-27098 GCA_030248195.1 Trissonchulus latispiculum
ACTGGTCACGGGGGGGGTAGCTAAAAGTTGAGTATGTCCAAAATTCTGGGAGGGGTCGGTAAAGTTGGTCAAAAATTTTGGGGGCATATATAATCATCCAACCCCCCCCACATGAATGAGAGCAGCAATAAAGAATCATCTTACGAATAGGCGGAATAAGAAGACTCAGCCAAGTATATAAGTCTTGTCTGACTCTGGGCCCATGGCTATAATAGCTTCGTGATCAGGTCAAAACACGACAGCTGTACTATTCAGGACGGTGACGGATTTAGAGAGCTGGATGAAAGTGATTATTTGTATTGTAGTTTGCAGGATAATATTTGAAGATGTTAGGTGGGTAAAACACTAGGACAAATATAAATAAATAAAGTTTATGAATAAAAATAAATATAAACATGTTGAACAAAAAAATTTCCACACTTAAAAACATTGGATGAAGAGCCGGGTCAGAACTTCTGACCCGTTGAGCTGGCCAACTGAGCCGGCGATCCTGGTTTATGGTTGATGAAGAACTTAGCTTTTCCTTCGTACTTCACAACATAGTGCATTGCTTTGTATACCTGCTTGCTGCTGCTGCTGTTCACATGAAATAAAAGTTTGTTTGCAGAGCTAATTTGCATACGTATATATATCGGCACTTATGTAGATGGGGGGACAAAAATTTTGCCTTGGATTAGGATTCGAAAAAACTTTTGTCTCCGATTTGGCTGAGAACTTGCCCCTAGGGTAAATCGAGGTCGCTGATTTCAAAAATCGAATCGAGAGATCGATCCGCTGGATCGATCGATCAGTAGAATCAGTAGAATCGATCGATCAAAATCGATCAAAAAATTTTTTGTCTCCGATTTTCGCGAAAAGTTGCCCCTAGGGTAATTCGTGGGTGCTGATTCCGAATCTGCAGTCGAAATTTCGATACGAGCTACCAAAATAGAGTTATTGACGAATTTTTGAAAAATCGATGAATATCGGCTTTTAAGGTCGAACGATCGATTTTCACAAAATTTCGATTGCAGATTCGGACTCAGCACCCACGAATTACCCTAGGGGCAACTTTTCGCGAAAATCGGAGACAAAAAATTTTTGATCGATTTTGATCGATCGATCCCATAGTTTCCCTAGGGGAGGGGGGGATTGGGGGGGGGCAACCCCCTCCCAAAATTTTCGACCAACTTTACCCTCCCCAGATTTTTTGACTATCCCTCCCCCCACGTTTGGTTACCCCCCCGAACCCCCCAGCACTTTTTGGGGCCAAAAAGTTAGCTATATAAATTTTGCTAAAAAATGGTCATTTTTTGAAAATAGTTTCTCAAATTTTGGCTTAAAATCGGTTTAAAACGGTGTAAGAACGCCTAAAACGATAAAAACAAGCCTTGTTTTGACAAAAAAAGCGTTAAAATACAGAAAATTTTGCTTTTTTCGGCCATTTTTGAATTTTCTGAGGTCCGAATTTTGGGGGGGGGGTTCGGGGGGGTACTCCCCATCACATTTCGGGGGTCGACCACCAAATTTTCGAAGTTTACCCCCCAACCAAAATTTCCAGGGAAACTATGATCGATCCTACTGATCAATCGGTCCATCGGATCGATCTCTCGATTCTATTTTTGAAATCAGCGACCTCGATTTACCCTAGGGGCAAGTTCTCAGCCAAATCGGAGACAAAAAATTTTTTCGAATCCTAAGGGGGGACGACCAAGGCAAAATTTTTGTCCCCCCATCTACATCAGTGCCTATCAATTCTTGGGTCGACCACCAAGCTTCCAACATTTACCCCTCCCCCCCCAGACCTAAAGTTCCAGGGAGACTGGTAACGGGGGGGGGGGGGTAGCTAAAAGTTGAGGGAGGGTATGTCCAAAATTCTGGGAGGGGTCGGTAAAGTTGGTCAAAAATTTTGGGGGCATATATAATCATCCAACCCTTTCTGTCCCAAAAGAAACTGTGGTGCTGGGTCATGGCGCCTGTTCAGGCTTCAGGGAGGTGGGCATCATAGGTGTACCACCTGTTTGGGTTGGGGGGAGTAGAACGTCCAAATTTGGCTCGGGGGACTGGCTTACTTCTAGGCCAAAATTTATGGGGGGGGGGCGATATGGGGGGGGGGGCGCCACGAAGCCCCCCCCCCCGCGATGGGGGGGGGCTCACCGAAATTGGGGGGGGGGGCATATTTTTTTACAAATTTTCAGGTTTTTTGCGTAAAAAAATGCTAAAAATCGCTAAAAAATAACTAATTTTGGGTGTTTTTTAAGCTAAAATAGTGGAAATTTAGGTAAAAATCCGGCGAAGCCGGAAAAATTTTTGAAAATTTTGGCTAAAAATGGCAAAAAATGGCAATTTTTGGGGTTATGGGGGGGGGGAGGTCGGAATTTATGGGGGGGGCTTTTTATGGGGGGGGGGCTCCTCGAATGGGGGGGGGGAGGTCGCCGAATGGGGGGGGGCCCCCCCCCCCCCCCCCCAGGAGAAGAAAGCCCCGGGGCCCCCACCAAAATCCGAAATTTGGGGGAGCGGGACCCCCCTAAACTGTACCCAAGTTTTTTAGCTTAAAATGGTCCTTTTTCGATGTGCAGTACATAAAACGTACTCAAAAGCTTCTGTCAATAGCATTCGTATGCGAAAATAGGGCATGAAAATTGACAAATTTGTGCTAAAATATGCCTAAATTAGGCCAGATTGTGAATTATAATTGAGTATATTACCTTTTAATTGCTATAAATAACCATCTTTAGCTGTTTATAGCTGATTTATACATCTATTTTTGCGAATTTTTTTCAAAAATTTTCAGAAATTGCAAAAAAATTTTTCAAAAATTTTGCATTTTTTACCTGGTTTGGACCCAGTTTTAGGGGGGGGGGGTTTGAGCTCGGCTTGGGGGGGGAGTAGTTGAGGCAGGGTAGGGGGGAGGGGGGTCTGGCCTCTCCGTGGGGGGGGGTCTCCCAGGCATAGGTGTGGCGGGCGCAAAATGTGGGAGCGGGCATAGGTGTGTTAGGGGGGGACCCCTCCCCCCAAATGGAGGGGTCGCCCGCCGACCCCCCCCCCCCTAATAATTTTTTCCAACCCCTCCCCCCAAATCGATTTTTTCAGACCCCTCCCCCCTAAAAATTTCTCAAAGCCCTACCTAAATTTTTAAAAATTTTTTAAACATTTTTAGCTAAAACTTCGAAATTTTTTAAAAAAATTCCAAAAATGAGCGAAAAATTGCTAGAATTCGCTTAATTAAGCTAAAAATCGTTCAAAATAGCTGTAAATTCGCTTAAATAAGCTAAAAATCGTTCAAAATAGCTGTAAATTGAGAACATTTTTCAATTTTTTAACGAAAAACCGATTTTTCGTCGACCCCCCCCTCAAAAATTTTTCTTACCCCTCCCTCCAAATACTTTTCGCAGCCCCCCTCCCCCATTTTTGCCCCACCCCCCCGCCCCACTTTTGTCTGCACCCCCCCCCCCACTGACTTCGCCAGCCACACCGATGGGGGTGGAGGTTCAGAAAAAAAAGTAGGGAGAGGGGATTGGCGAAAAAAGGGGAAGGGGGCGCGAAAAGTCGATTTGGGGGGAGGGGTAAAAAATTTTCTAGGGGGGTCGGCATACCTGAACGGGAGGTCAAATTTCACTGACCCTTGTGGAAGCAAATTTGGGTACCCCTTGTGAGAGCGATTTTTTAGGAGTACTTTTGAAAGCAATTTTTAAGCTATTTAGCCTATTTTTAGCAAAGAAACAGCAATTTTTAAGCTAAAACACGTATTTTGGACGTTTTTTAGCTAAAAATAGTAATTTTAAGTGAAAAATTCCGGCGAGGCCGGAAAATTTTTGGAAATTTTAGTCGTAAAACCTATTTTTTGGGCAATTTTCTTACCCCTTGTGGCCAATTTTCTTACCCCTTGTGGGAGCAATTTCGCGACCCCTTGTGGGCGACTTCGCCGGGGGGGGGGGGGGGGGGGGGGGGAAATTTCCCCCCCCCCTTTTCCCCCCCTTGTCTACCTGTGGGGGTCGGCGAAAAATTTCGAAAAAATCGGTTTTTCGTTAAAAAATTGAAAAATTGTCTCAATTTACAGCTATTTTTAACGATTTTTAGCTTAACTAAGCGAATTCTAGCAATTTTTTGCTGATTTTTGGAATTTTGTGGAAAAATTTCGAATTTTTAGTTAAAAATTATCAAAAATTTAGGTAGGGGTTTGAAAATTTTTAGGGGGGAGGGGCATAGGTGTAATTGGTGGGGGTTTGGGGGGGTATAACCAGCATAATTTCCCTAGGGGGGGTTGGGGGGGGGTAAACCCCCCCCAAAATTTTCCACCAACTTTACCCCCCCCCAGATTTTTTGACTATCCCTCCCCCCACTTTTGGTTACCCCCCCCGAACCCCCCCCCCCCCCCCCCAGCACTTTTTGGGGCCAAAACTAAATTTTGCTAAAAAATGGTCATTTTTTGAAATTTTTTTCTCACATTTTGGCTTAAAATCGGTTTAAAACGGTACAAAAACGATAAAAACAAGCCTTGCTTTGACTAAAAAAGCGTTAAAATACAGAAAATTTTGCGTTTTTAGGCCATTTTTTGAATTTTCTGAGGTCCGAATTTTGGGGGGGGGGGGGGTTCGGGTCGGGGGGGGGGGTACTCCCCATCACATTTCGGGGGTCGACCACCAAAATTTCGAAGTTTTCCCCCCCCAACCAAAATTTCCAGGGAAACTATGATAACCAGGGGCGTAGGCAGGGGAGGGCCAGAGGGGGGAATTCCCCTCCCCGAAACCAATTTGCCCCCCGGAAAATATGCCTTGTCGGGGAAAATTTTGTAACATTTTCGCGCCGTAGGCACGAATTTTATTAATTAACTCAGGAAAACTTATTTGCTCATCAAAATACACTGCTAAATGTTCTAAAATTTTTACAAAATTTGTTCTGACAAATTTGGTTTGGTAATTAGTCTTTTTAAACGTTGTAATTATTACTTTGTTGCAATTTATATACTAAACTTTTCCAGCCCCTGCGCAGCTGCTACATTTATAATATGCAACTTGTGCATATCTCTGAGAATTTCAGCATGTTCAGTTGGCACCAGGCCCGCACCCAGGGGGCATAGTTTCCCTAGGGGGGGGGGGGGGGGCGGGGGTATCCCCCCCAAAATTTTCGACCAACTTTACCCCCCCCCAGATGTTTGGACTATCCCTCCCCCCCACTTTTGGTTACCCCCCCCGAACCCCCCCCCCCAGCACTTTTTGGGGCCAAAGTTTGCTAAATTTTGCTAAAAAGTGGTCATTTTTTGAAAATTTTTTCTCAAATTTTGGCTTAAAATCGGTTTAAAACGGTGTAAAAATGCCTAAAACGATAAAAACAAGCCTTGTTTTGCCAAAAAAAGCGTTAAAATACAGAAAATTTTGCGTTTTTAGGCCATTTTTTGAATTTTCTGAGGTCCGAATTTTGGGGGGGGGGGTGGGGGGGGGGGTACTCCCATCACATTTCGGGGTCGACCACCAAATTTTCGAAGTTTGCCCCCCCCCAACCAAAATTTCCAGGGAACCTATGCCAGGGGGGGTTCAAGGGGTCTAGACCCCCCCTTTTGGGATGACAAATAGAAAATTTTTGCCATTTTTATAACAAAAACAGCTATTTTTAAAAAATTTTCGCGCCTTCGGCGCGATAATTTACTTTTTGCAAGAAATAAACATCCAATGCACGATTTTTGGGCAAAAATGCAAAAATTCTTCAACTTCTGGGGAGCTCCGCCCCCAGACCCACCGTTGTATTTTACCCACCACCCCCTTTCAAAATCCTGGGTGCGGGCCTGGTTGGCACGTATATAAGTGATGCGAATAACCCTGAAACGAGCGAATAACGATTTTGAAAAATAAGGGTAGATGTTAAAAATTTTTGGATGTGCCCCCCCCCGAAATTTTTTTCTGGCTACGCCACTGGGTATAACCCCCACAGCCATTTCTACAAACCCCCAAAAAATTTTTGGGGGTCCCCGCCCCGGCCCCCCCCCCCAACTGGGGGGGGGGGGGTAGTCGCGCCGAAGGCGCGAAAAATTGGGTATTTTTAGGGTAAATTCTGCATAATTTTTCAAAAAAGTCCAACTTTTGGACTTAAAGTGTTTATTATTGCGAGAAATACACGTTTTTCACGGTTTTATTTTATGGACTTTCTGGGTCAATATTGACCTTATTTTAGACTTAGAATCATGTTGGCAATCAAGTTTTCGAGTTTAAAACCCCTGTCTAATGTCAAAATTACTTCATAGTTAAATGTTTTTTGGCATTAGCAATGGCTGAAAATGCGATTTTTGACATAAAAATAGAGAAATTTTTTGGGGGGAGGTTTGGGGGGGTCGTGGGGGGGTTTGGGGGGGTCTAAAAAGGCCCCCCCCCCAAATTTCGGGGGAGGGGGCCCCCAAACCCAAATCCCCGTTACACCTATGGGGAGGGGTCTGAAAAAATCGATTTGGGGGGAGGGGTAGGAAAGAATTTTTAAGGGGGGGGGGGTTGGCGACCCCTCTATTTGGGGGGAGGGGTCCCCCCCCCAAACACAACTATGCTCACAGGGGGTAACCTGTAGCCTGGTTCACCTATGGTGTAATTGGGGGGGAGGTCCCTCCCCAGCCATTTTAAACCATCTTGCCGAGGGGAAAAGGGTTGCGGTCCCTAGCACCGGGGCTCTCTGGTTCGAGCACGGCCAGTACCTACATTTGATTAAGGTGCTGGTTTCCTTTCTTATTCGTATTTTTGACTCCTACGGCTCTAATCCTTTACGCAAAGGGCTAAAACTTACGAAATAACCTATTTCAGTGCTCTTTAGCATTTTAGGACCAATCCCGTATAGGCCAAAAGATAAAAAAGTTTTGGTTTTTGGCCTTAAGCTCCCAGTAGGTATAAGACACGGGATTGGTTGGCATGGCTGGAAAGAGGACTCGAAAATGAACATTTTTGCTCTTACAACCTTTGAGCTATCTCCAGTGGTTAAGTCAGTATAAGCAAAATACTGTTTTTAGGGTCACAAAATGGCCATTTTCGAAGAAATCAATTTTTGGATTAAGGACAAAATTGGCTTAGTAATATACTCAATCGATACATCGTCTAAATGCACATTTATGAATACCTATTAGCCGGACTTTATTGCTTTCAGCTAGAGATTTGGCCGAAAAACCATTTTGGCAAAACTACGATTATTTTGTTTCGAACATCGATTTCTCACAAACTACTCGACGGATTCCCGATATTTTTGGCAGCATCAAAATTCGCACTTCTGCGGAGGGACGGCTAAAACTTGGTTTGGGCTAAAACATATTGAGTAGCAAGAAAACTCAATGCGAAGTTGCGAAATTTCGTGTTACTGTGCATTTGGCCAATTTTCTCGACCGTTAAGACCTGCTGAGCCAAATCCAAAAAAACCTCCATCAGTCCATATGTTCTTCATATCGTTTTCGCAAAAAGAACTTTTGGCCGATTCCCCAGTTTTGAGAAATCGATGTTCAAAAACTTTTGGTCTACATTCATCCTGTTAGATGTCAGCATGTCAGAAAATTTCTGCTATTTTCTTGCTAATTTTGCCAGTTCTGTAAGCTCATGTGTATGTACAGATAATAAGCTTTAAAACAGTGTAGCTCTTTGCAACTCCCAAAATTGCGACAGTTATAGCGTTTCAAAAAAATCACCACAAAAGCACAGCACAAAGGGATACCACCACCTTAAATAGGGAATACTATTCACCATACACCATACCTGCTAAAAGATATCGACATGATAGAAAATGTACAAAGAAGGTATACGAAACGTATACCTGGTCTACAACATTTCTTCTATAAGCAGCGCTTAGAAAAGCTCCAGTTACAATCATTAGAGATAAGACGTATAATAACTGATTTAAAACTAATGTACCGAATTTGCAGAAATCAAATATCACTTAATTTTACTGATTTTTTCACGTTAGCACCTAGTATAGGTTTACGTGGGCATTGCTACAAAAGTCATAGTCATAGGGCATAGTCTGTGTCATAGAGAAGCAGCAAAGTCGTTTTTCACTAACAGAATTGTTGAACTTTGGAACAGTTTACCCATCACTGTTATAAACTCATCTAGCCTAAATGTTTTTGAAAGGTCTGTCAAAAATCTGAATTTGAATAATTATCTTCGGGGTCGGGGTATTAAATAACCAGACAAGTGGTTCCCCCATCCCTTTCTGTGACTTTTAGCCAGAACTCTAGTATATACCTGTTATAAAGTGTTTTTTGTGTCTGTTTGTGTTTGTTTCTACTAACAAATTTTCGTTACTAGCACATATATATTATATTGCTATGAATTGTGTAACTGCGATAAACAGTTTATGTATTCGTATTATTCTGTATGGCTACTTGTTAATCAGAATAAATTCTTAGTTAGTTATTTAGTTATTCTCACTAGCACCCTTGGCATAGCTCGTACTACCGTTACTGGTCGAACTTAAGAAATGGTTGTCCCGGCACCTCTGGGCCGGATCCCCTTACATTTTACCGAACTTTCGACTGCCGAATATGAAAACGAGCAAGCGCGAAATCTAATTCACAACCAAATGCGAAAATATGTTCACTTACCCTTGATTCCGCTGCAATTAAACCATGGTCTTACGATTGTGATAATATCATCTTGATAGGGTGCGTAATCGTATGGTGGGTCACACCCTGTGGGCGAAAATGTAGGAATCGGATCCGTAGACGATTAAACGTGGTTCTCCGCCTTCTAGGCCGAAGATTTCAGCTCCCGTCGATGTTCGTAGAGCTAGTGAAGCGGTCTTTAGTGACAATGAGAAGCCCAGCGTAGAGTTAGGATCTGTCTCGCCGGAAATGGAAACGATACCCTTGCGATCAAAGGAACCACCGGTCAATGAGCAGCTGGATAGGATTCGGAAGGCCGCTGCTAATCGCTGCCAGAATTCACCTGAATATAGGCCGATAGTGAGGGATGCCTCGATAGCTTCCTCCATGTGCAATGTCAGATTACAGCACTGAGTTGGACGCCAGTTCCCAATTGACGGATGGTAGTCAGGATAGCAGAACCTCCCCCTTAATAGACCTGCACCAAGGGAACCGGAAGGGCTCTGACTGTCGAATTGTTCGATTTTCACGTCAGGATACTAGGGACCACACCGACTCGGAGGAAGATCGAACCAAGGGTAGGACTGGTACCGAACAGTCTGATGTGGCCACGAGTCCAATCAAGGGAGCTAGTAAAGGACCACAGCTGGACATGGACCCTAGGGGAAGTAGTGTTCCGGCATGAGCCTCCTCTCGTGACTTTCGCAGGCCAGTGAATGCGCATTCCGTCCTGATGGTCCGAACTGTTCCTCTCTACATCAGTCTTATGATCCTGGGACAATCAGTGCAGGCCCTCCTGGTTTAGTCTCGGTCATGTCTGGTAGGCTAGCTGAGCGATTAGGTTTAACTCTAGAGCTCGAAGAGCCAACTAGATATATCCGTATCGCCAATGGAGGTCGATGTGAGATAAAGGGTAGTGTCACGGCACCTGTGTTCTTCCCAAGAGCTGAATGACAGATTCCCAGCCGAAGTTGGAAGTTAGTGGTAGTAGAGCAGCTGACGGTTGACTGCGTGATGGGCTCAGATTACATGATCAATTATCCCGGCGAAATCTCCTTGGATCTAGGACAACATACCGTAACATGGCCCTCCGCTCATGGACATCGAGTCACCATACCATTCCAGACACCTAAGGCTGTTCCCCAGCCTGATCTGCATCCAATTGGTATTGCCAACCAAACTAAATCTTCTAGAAATCGGGACGAAATTGGTCTTACCGTACCGCATAGACCACTACCAATGATTCTGGTTAATCTTAGCGAACAGCCTGCCCAGGCCTTAGTAGATACGGGAGCAAACCTTAGCCTGATGAGTGAGGGTTTGGTGCGATCCCTAAAGTTACTCGTTAGGCCACTGGTTTTACCCCCGCGCGCAGTAGCGCGAGCATGGACAAACTATTAAGTTTTTGGGAGCAGTCCGAGTACCCTTTGGATTTTACGACAAGCCTGGCATCAACATTATGCACACCTTCTTGGTCCCTAAGGGACTAGCCGAGGACTGTTTAATTGGCACTTACAGAACACGGTGGTGAATTCAGTCTAAATTTTCAAAAAGGAGAATTAAGCCTGAATGAACCTAGCCACCCACCTATGCATGCCAAATTTATTCAACATACACCACTGACTGAAACTGCGTTTCGAGTATCCGCTATGCGAAAAGTTACCGTGCCCGCCTATGCAGAGATCGCTGTTCCGGGACTTGTCGAAAGCTTGCAACCACTAAATTATGAAGGACTCTTCGAACCGGACACACAAAAATTAGAGTCATCTCAATCTACATTTCAAGTTCAGCCTGCTATGGTAAACCTTGAACAGCAGTGCATTCCTGTTATCATGAGGAATGAAACTGGAACTGACCTCGACGTACATGAGAATACTACGCTAGGGAACGTCGTTCCCAGAAGGGTAAAGTGAAAAAGGGTAAAAGTTCCGCACATTTTTCGAAAATACGCAACGCCGAGAGTAAAGTTATCAAGTTGGGAAGTTATTTTCCAGGCCGGAGTCCCGTCCTTACTGGAAACTGCTCGCACCAAGTCAAGGCTTGCAAAAGCATAAAACCTTGTCTACTCTCTGACTTGCCCCCGCCTATGAGGAAGATCTCTTTTGATCAGGGTTTTTTCAAAATTTCACCTGTGCTTTTTTGTGTTTTTTTAAGAAAATGTGTTTTTTAAAAATCTGTGTTTTACCTGAAATTAGCTTTTTGTAGTATTAACACGTTTTTAACGGTTTTATTTATAATTACATAAACTTTTTATAACTATATAACATTTATAACAATATTTAGCATATTTCGCTCGTGACAGAAGAAATACAGAACATATATCGCTTGCTTATTCTTTATAAACGATATTTCCATGTTCTTAACGTTAAATAAAACCTTATCATAAAACCTTGTCTACTCAGAAAAAAAAAAAAAAAAAAAAAAAAAAAAGCAGCGCACACAAGCCAAAGGGGGAACAAACAACACAAATCACCTCAGACAACCTTTACTAGAAGAGCTAACTGAGATGCTAAAGTATGGGCTTATACGGCCTTCAACGAGCCCCTGGAGCTCGCCTATGATCTATGTACCCAAACCTGGGGGCAAACTTTGTCTGTGTGTAGATTTCCGAAAGATCAATAAAATTAGTTACCCGGATGTCTACCCCATACCGCGAATTGATGATATAATGACTTCGTTGAAGGGCGCAAAGTTTTTCTCAACTATTGATCTTAGCATAGGGTTCAATCAAATTGAATTAGACGAAGAGTTTAAGGCAAAAGCTAGCTTTAACACTTTCACGGCCAGTTCAAATATAACGTTTTGCCTTTTGGGCTCAAGTGTGCACCGGGTAATTTCCAACGGTGCATGGAACGAATCCTAGGAGATCTGCAATGGAAAAAGTGCATCATTTACATTGATGACATTTTAATATTTTCGAAGACGTTCGATGAGCACCTCGAAATTATGCAGGAGGTCTTCGACCGCTTACGAGCTGCTGACCTGAAAATGAACCCTGAAAAGTGTCATTTTCTTAAGGAATCCGCCACTTACCTGGGTCATATCATTTCGGAAAATGGGGTAGAACCGCTGAAGGAGCGGATACAGGCTATGCATGATTTGGCGGTTCCTAAACAGATCAAAGTTTCCTGGATATGTGCGCATACAACGCAAAGTTTATCAAAGGGTTCGCCCACCTAGCCGCGCCGCTTTGCTCACTAAAAAAGAAAGGGGTTAGGTTTGTCTGGAATAACACCACCAGCAAGCTTTCGATCTATTGAAGAAAAGATTAGTTGAGGCCCCCGTACTAGCCCACACAGACCTAGCCAAGGGATTTGTCTTACAATCGGACGCCTCAGATTTAGGACTAGGAGCTGTCCTGTCACAGGAGCAGGACGACGGTAAATATCACCCCGTTGCCTACGCTGCTCGCTCTCTGAAAAATACGAGCGAAATTACTCCACGCACGACAAGGAATGTTTGGCTATAAAATTCGGGATCGAGCACTTTCGGCATTATCTTTACGGGATACCGCCGTTCACTTTATTCACTGACCATTCGGCCCTTCGGTGGCTAATGAAACATCCACCACGAAATTCGCGACTTGCCCGTTGGCAAATGACATTTTCTGAGCATGATTTTGAAATAAAACACCGG
The DNA here is from genome assembly GCA_030248195.1 of Trissonchulus latispiculum. NCBI lineage: Eukaryota > Metazoa > Nematoda > Enoplea > Enoplida > Ironidae > Trissonchulus > Trissonchulus latispiculum. Next base: position 12,179 of record JASAND010026812.1, read on the forward strand.
AACAACCCTCAGTTGGAAATGCAGATGGGTTGTCTCGAAACCCCTTATTCGCTGATGTTGCTAAGGGATATCAGGGGGATGAAGGGGAGAATTACCGTAAAGGTGTCGCCCTTCATCAGGAGGAAAGTGAGGAATTCGTATCCCACAGAAATTCTGTGGTCGCCAAGCGTGAGCGAGGGCCCACTCGAGATACTATTACGCCGAGAATTTCTAAGAGCCGAGCACAGAAAAGCGCCGGGGCTGTGAGAACCAAAGTTTCCAAAATTTCGCAGGCATCAGGATCTACCGATTCCGAACAAAGTGTGCCCACCCCACAGAAACAACCACGGTTACCGCCCCGAAAAGATCCAACCAAAACGGACAGTGAGCCCGATGCGCTCTCGGGAAATTCAGCACCGCTAGTTGATCCGCGTCGTGAATCCAACATTGCATCAGACTCGGAACCCGAGTGTGAGGAAGGAGTGAGACCCGAATTCGTTTAGGCCGTAACCGGCCGACCCCAACGGAAAAGCATCACTTCTGCCCATTTTGGTGAAGTTTTCGAGAGAGAGCAGTTCACGACAGTTCAAATGTTTTATTGAACCCAAAGTCATGGAGCAGACTGCAAGACCTGCAACAGGAAGATCTTACTGGGGGAAGTGATAAAATACAAACAGACCCATGAGTTGCCCAGTAACTTCAACCGGGCCGTGCGAGTTGCTGCTTTGGCCGAAAATTGTGATCTCCAGGAGGGCGTACTAGTCCACCTTTACCGAGTTAGGAATACTACTTTGGAAGTTTTGGCCGTGCCCGAAGCGCTACGCGAAGAGGGACTAGCCGCATGTCACGATAGTCGTTATGCCGCTCATGGAGGAAACAAAACTTTCTACCGGCGTTCAGAGCATTTTTGGTGGCCAGGGATGCGCACAGACGTAAAAAATTGGATACAATCATGCCCGCGCTGTCAAAAACGGAAAATACCCCCGCACAATCCCCGGGCCCTACTGGGACACCCCCCGCCTGCTCTAGAACCCTTCGAGCGAGTACATTATGATGTAATTGACATTTCTAAAGCTTCTAAGAGTGGTATGAAACACGTCCTCAGTTTCATTGATGCAATTCTCCAAGTATGTCATAGCCATTCCTATTAAAAACAAAAGGGCCTACACAGTAGCTCAAACTTTTTTGGAATTTGTCATTTTGCAGTACGGGTCGCCAAAAAGTTTAATTTCTGACCAAGGAAATGAATTCGTGGCCGACCTTAATAAGGAAGAGAACAAATTTCCTCTGGTTCAGACTCGAAAACTTGAAACCACACGGTATCACCCGGCCGCTAATGGACAAATTGAGCGTTGGCATCGCACCTTATTGGACATGCTTGCCACCGTTTCCGAGAATCATCTAAAATGGGATAACATGGTTCCTTTTTGTCAGTTTGCATATAACACCTGTATCAACGCAACCACTGGGGAATCAACACATTATTTGTTACATGCCTGTGATCCCGTCCTTCCCAGTGCAACCTATGTCGCAATTCCCACTGATCCCAAGTACTCCGGGTTTGATTATGTACGAGAGGCTACAGAAGCCATTCAACTGGCCTGGTCTCTGGCTCGCGAGAAAGCTGCCGCGACCAGGAGTGCACAGGACGAGCAGTACAATAAGCAAGCTGTTGAACCTAATTACCAAATCGGAGACTTGGTCATGATTAAGGCATCTAATGTAGCCAAGCGGGATCAGGTTTACAAACTCCTAGACAAACACATTGGACCTTACCGAATTGAGAAAATCTTCGGGTGTGTAGCCACTGTTTGCCCGGCCGGAAATCGTAGGGCCAAACGTCTCAATGTGCAATTTAATAACAAGAAACCGTGTGTGGAACCTTGTGTTATTACCGCACCGACCCACGAGCACGACGATGATAGAGTTTCCTCTGAACGAACACTCGGAACCTGAGGCTCCGATCAAGGCTTTACCCCCACCTCCACGGTCAGAGAATAAGAAACCTGTTAAGGCCAAAAAGAACACAGCCGAAGCACCAAAGCCACCACCTGCAGCGCCTACTGCATGAAGGCGTAGTCTGCGACAAGCTGCCGCTGAATATAAGAGCAAACCGGCTGAGGGAAGGGTGACCCCAGAGCTTCTTCCCGCCCGCAAACCTTTGGCACCAAAGCAGCCGAAAGGAAAGGGCCCCTCAGAACGGTTGACTCTAGCTCAGAGACTGAGACTAGCGACGCCCCCAATATCTCTCAGCGCTCTTTCACTTGCACTGACAGGTTTAGAAGATTCTTGGTCTGACATCCGAAATGAACTTTGCGAATTCTTAGCAACTTACGAGAATAGAAAACGATTTCTAAATATGTTCCCGCAAATGGCTGAGGTAAAATGGAGATTGAAAAAGGCCGCCGAATTTGCCACCGACGATGAGTTATTTTTAGCCGCAGCCTGGTTGCAATGTTGTTATGAAGTGAATTATGTGATTGCCGACTGCTCCATGTTGGGCACAGTACCTCGGGTTCACCATCTCTCCGACGGTATAGGCACACATTCGCAGAAGTATTTGGTCCTCGGGCGTTACGCCCATTTGAAGCGCTCGCATGGCAGCTGCCGATTGTGGCTTCAGAAACAAATGCTGCTAAAATTTCCAAAAAATAGATACAAACTTACGTAAGAAAAACTAACAAAAATATGACTTTAACACAATACTAGACATAGTGAATGTATAGCTACGAGTACTAACTGTAATATTTCCTGTATAGAGAGATTATATTGAAAAAGCGCACAAAACTTCCTAGAAAAAGTAATATTCGATAAGCGAAAACCCTAAAAAGTAATATAAACTTGAAAACTTCAAAAAATAAAACAAACCACTTTTTCTTATACTTATTCTTGTTATGCAATGAATGCTTGTGCAATGTTATGCAATGATACTAATTACATTTTAATGCAATAATTGTATTTTATTTTTTTTGCCTTGTTTACTTAGCTAGAATTGTTGTAGTCTTTGTTACCTAATCCTGTTTCTGTTGCATGCTCTTTAATTTTAGGTGGGATAATTTTTGGGAAATAAGCAGAAAATTCGGAAATGCGCATTCTCAATCTTAACGTTTTAATACTGAAACGTTGACATTTTTGCAAGAGAAGTGAATCGAAAAGGCTATGACACCAAAGTCGATCTCTGTAATCTCGACTCCTGCTGAGAAATTGGAAGGGAAAAATGAGTTGGATTTGCCTGTTGTGTTGCATTGCCCGATTGAAATGCGTGGTCCGTTTCGTGATCCTAAGTCCCTGCCGGATGGGTTGAAAATGTTGCCCAGCGCAGTAGATGTTTACACTGATCCCCGTATGTCGCATATTTTTGAGGTTAACAAACGAGTCCATCTGAAAAGTCCTAATTTGGCCCAAGTTTGCATTTTTCTTTGCGTTGAGTGTTGGTGGCGTACTAGTTTAAATTATTATGGTGTCCCGATTGCCATTTTTCCAGTGCATGATGAAATTCGCCTGTCCCGTGATCCACACAAACTGATCTATAGGTAGTGATAACAGTAATACAAACCCTAAATCTCTTATTCAAGTGTAGCCCTGATCTGTCTAAGTAGTTAAGTCCTATTTCCTGAGAGTAAGCTCATTCTATACCTCTATCCTTTTGTTGTAGTATCATGTCTGACCGTGTCTCCATGTGGGTTATCCGTCATTTCTGCACTGAGTCCAACAGTTCCGAGTCCTCTGATCCTGACGACCAGCTTGATCCCCTTGTCCTGAGTTCTTCTGACCAGTCTGTTTCTACTGTCTCTCCCGTGCCCCGGTTGTCCTGCAGTTTACATTCCATGTGCCCCGCCCGGACGGCCATTGGTGTCTGACGGAAGCCCAGGAGGGTCCCCAACTCTCATCTGCCTGTCTTCCTCCTGAGCTTAAGATCTGTTATCACACGCAGAAGGTATACTGTGGACCCGCTTCGGCCGGTCTTCTCCGTCCCCACCGTCCGGCCAGCCTGCTTGGTCCGGAAGTTGTTTCCTGTTGTGTGGCTCTCTGCGTTCACTGTTTTTGGCGTTTTAAGTTCTCTTATTTTTCTGTTCCATTCCGTTTTTACACTGTCCCTCTTAAGTTGCAGTTTGACTTTTTTCCAACTAAGGCCCTTTTGTTGAAGCATGTTGAGCAGATGCGCCCTGCCAACCTCAGTTGTCCGAATCGCCTGTGCATGAGCGATTCTGTTCTGGTTTTGCATGAGCTGCCCGCCTATCGTGGGCGTGGCCAGTCTTTTCTCCGGCACGCCGCCCCGCACGTGTACTCTTTGCTTGCTAATGCCCATACCGCCCACCCACTTATTCCGCCTGATATCCTTTCTGTGGATTTTTAAGCTGCCTGGTTGATTTTGTGGTCCCCGTCCCAAGGATAATGCAGTTTTCTTGTCCATAAAGAACGTTAAAGCATTATTTTGGAAGTTGAATTTTGAACCAGTGAGTTGTTTAAAAATCGCAATGAAAGATCCCAGAGAGGGTTGATGTTTGGAAAACATGTGTTTCAAGTTCCATAAAAGCGTGAAACCTAGATGCGAAAAATCGATTGACCGTCTTTACCCCTTTTGGTCAGTTTTGTTCTGTTCTGTCCCTTAGACCATTTTTGTTGAAATGTTTGTTGCACGCATTAACACACGAATGTTTGGTTTGGGTAACAATAAGCTGCACAGGTAACTGCCCCAGATAATACGACCCAGTCTTGGTCAGACCGATGGATCCCCTACACAAGCTAACTAGAAGTTGCTTATTGTTACGTACACCCGCCGTTAATCTGTTTTCCGTAATTTGTTTTCCTTCTTTTTCAGTGTTTTCAGTTGTTTGCGGCCACTAACCTCCTGCCCACCAGATGGGTACTCACTGTTTTGTAGTTTGCACGAGCTGAACTTGAACAACGAATTTTGAACTGTTTGATGCCAAAAAATGGAATTTTTATGAAGAACACGCTATGAGTAGAACCTTAAAGAGACCCTTGAATAAACGATAGAATTACGAAAGCAAGAATATACTTGGGAGTAGTAATTTTTCATTAATCTGTGCCTATGCCTGTAGTATTTTCGGTGTTCCTTTCTGTTTTCACCTCTGCTCCTCACTGGATTCCATGGTCTGCAACACAATTCAAGAGCCTAATTCTGGAGGGATGGAATTTACTAACAGCTGTTTGCTAACCCTTTTCTGTTTGTCAACTAATCTGGTTTTCTCGGTTTCGCGCTGTGCGCACCTGACTAATACTAGAGCAGCGCATGATTTGCAACTTTAGAAAATTGGTATCAGTAACTGAATAGTCAGATATTGAAGTAGCTCATAGATAAGTAGTAGCGTTGCTAGGAAAAGAAACGATGGTTGCATTTAAACTCATTTTACCGAAAATAGCGTGAACGGTAGTTTTAATACATGGAATTAGGAATTGTGCGCCTTTAAAGTAATGTAGAGATAGACTAGATTAAAAAATCCTCTGCTTGATCGCTAATCATAGAAATTCTGCTTTTGTACTGCTTCTGTTGTTTCTGTCTTCTTTTCTTGCGGTGGGTGAAAGTCACCCACCGGTCATTGTCACTGTTAGTTATCCCTGTTGTTCAATATATTTATAGGCTGTTTCCCAGCAATGGTTTTCTTTTTCAGATGTCGTCACCGTTCCTTGCGCCTGGTTGGATCAGTTTTGCAGTCATGACCGCCAGAATCACACCTTGCCGACCTGCCGGTCTATCCCGGCACCATCCGTCTGGGATAATCACACACCCCCGCTCCGTCGGCTTATCCTGGGCTCACCGTCGTCAACTTCGCCTCCGTCGCCTCGCCGGCTGACCCGGCATGTCAGCGTCATCATCCGAACTAAATTGTGGAAATATTTCTATTATTTCATTTGATTTCTATTCAAATTAGCAAAAAATACTGTCGACCACTAAATGCAAGCTTTTGTGTACAGTCCTTGGCTTGCTAGCTAATCGCAACTATAAAAGGCGCGCATTCAAATTTCTAAGTTCAGTGTTAATATGGGAGCGTCACGGAACGGTCTGTTTGGGTTTTCACGTGGGGGGTGTTTTATTATTTTATATGGTTATTTTCCTGATTCAATGTGTCAATTATTTTGATTCTTTGAAAGGTAATTTTTGGTCTGTCTGGTGCCCATTTACGTTAGACTTTTGTAAATTAAATTGCATTTTGTACTTTTGATTTCCACTTAATAAACTGGCGTAACTAAAATTTTTGGCGTTTTGCCCATTTTTTCTACAGTTGGTTAGGCAATCGGATTAGTCGAGTCGGACATACACACACTCTCAGAATTTGCAATCTTTAATTCGAGACAACTCAGTCATATCTCTACAACTGGCGACCGTTTTCACAGATGAGTAGTATGTCCGACTTTTCTCGTCCGCTTACCCAGACTGTAAAACGCTTTAAAAATAAAATTGTTCTCTTATTTTCCGAAATGTCCCCAAATCGGGCACCAGGCGTTTCTGATTTTTTGAACCGAAATTGGAAACATTTACCGAGGGGTCGGAGATCGGGGGAATCATTCCCCCCCAAAATTATTCGGGACTCCCCCTCTTCCAAAATTCGGGATCCTCCCTCCCCAAAATTTGGGGCCAGATCTTCCCAAAAATTCGGAACCACCCCTCCCCCAAAATTCGGGACCACCCCTCCCCCAAAATTTGGGACCACACCTCCTCCCAAACTTGGGTCCCCATCTCCAGCCAGGTGTTGCAATTCCCCCAAATTTGGATTATTCAAATCCAGAAAAGTCCAAGAAAATTTTTGATAACTTTATTTCTCCCTGTTTTGATGTTGCTCAGAGCACTCAAAGTGTCCTTTCTGCTATTTTGGGGAATGGGGCTGCCTCTAACAGTGTGTCTGGGCCGTTGTCCGGGCAAGCTGAAGGGAGACCCCCTTCCCCAACCACTTCAAAATTTACATCCACCCCCAAATATTTTGGGAAATGGGGCTGCCTCTAACAGTGTGTCTGGGCCGTTGTCCGGGCAAGCTGGAGAGACCCCCTCTTTCCCAACGATTTTTAAATTATTTTACACCTCAAAATCAGTGCCCCGTTCAGTCTGTTCAAGTGGGCGCGGGGGGCTCTACCCCCTCAAAATACTAGTTCTTTCCGGTCTCTGTGGGTCTCTTCCGGTGTTGTCGGGACACTCTCCCGGCAGGTCGAAAATGAAACCCCTCTCCCTCTCATAGGTTCAAATTTTCAACAAAATTTTGAACTAAATGTTGTAGTTCCGTCTGGCGTTGTCGGGATACAGTCCCGGCAGGTCAGAAACGGAACCTCTCCCCTTCGCATTGGCTCAAATTCTCAACAAAATTTTGGGGAAAATGTTATACGTTCAGAAAATGGATCTGTATATAATTCAGCCCATAGTCAAAATTCGGTTATTTTTGTCGACGGGGAAGTTTCGAATCCAAAAAATACCGCCGTACCCTATATATAGCAGAAAATTATTGGGGGGCAATACCTCCGGGTCCCCATTCAATCAGTCAAAAATTCATCCCACCAAAACTTGTTCGGGGGAGCTCAAATTGCTTTCTCGGATTTGCACAGTGATTGTGTGGCTACGAATCGTCTGGCAACTCCGGTGGGGCTTTGCAGCCGGAGGGACACCACCCGCCTGTGTCCTGCCACTGGGAGGTCAAGGGCGTGGTGTTGCCCCCTTCCGGTGAAGGTCGCCACCAGGGAGGTGGCCAAAGTTTAGCTGCGGGCCCTTCCCCGGTTTTTTATGTACAACCGGAACATACGTATATTCAATAAGCTACGCTTCCGCCATCGTCTCCGGGACCCCTACCCTCCCCTCCCCCACTTCAGATGTCCCTACCGTACTCTGTTAACAACGTCGGGAAAACACGGAATGTCGAAAATTTCCCGTCACTCTACTCCGGACTCTATGCAAACCATATTTCTGTTTTAAGATTTGACACGGGTTTATTTCGTTATTATCTAGAAGTGTTAAGGAATGTGCCCCGTTCCCAAAATACGTATATTTCGAAGACTGGCTTCGCCAGTTTGAGTCTGCCGTAGTCGTTCACTCTATTCCGCAAAGCCGTTGCGGGCGCTTGCTATGGAATAAATTGTCTAAATTGTCTGGGAAAGCCCAAATTTTTGCATCCAAATGCGGAACAAAGGTCGTCGAGTCTTATGCGTCTTTCAAATGTTTCGTTAACGGCCGTTAACGACATTCTAAGATTTTGTGCCATTAACGAACCAACATTCTGAGAAAGGTCGTTAAAGGAACGGCTTAAATTCTAAAGAATTTAAAGAGAAAGTAGTTAGCACGAACACAAATTCTCAGAATGTTAGTTAAGACATGGCCCACATTCTGAGAAAGGTCGTTGGCTGCTTAGCACACTTTCTGAGAAAGTACGTTGGTTAGTGCAGCAACAAACGCAAATCAACTTAAATTCTCATTAGCTATGTATTTGAAAATGCGCGCATTAAATACACGAAACAAACTGGAAACATCATTTATAAGTATTTGGCGGAGCAACTACTTCAGAAACAATAGTAAAAAGTTAATTAATTTAATTAATTAATTAAATTATTTACTAATTAATTTAATTAAATAATTTAATTATTAACAAATAAATTTAATTAAGTAATTTAATTAATTTAATTAAATTCAACGAGGACACACACCACACGACTAAATTTATTATTTTTTAAATTACACAAGACAATGCAAATACAGTTTCAATTTCAACAAAATTTTTGTTGTTTACTAACATTTTGGCAAAACCACACCATTTCTGCTTATTTTCCCTTTAAATCTCGCTAACGTATATATAACTACTGTAGAGCTGCAGCATAAAAGTTATGGGTTTCATCTGGAACAGTATAGGCCTGGTCTCAATTTCAACAAAATTTTTGTTGTTTCCAATAATTTGGCAAAACCGCACCATTTTTGCTTATTTTCCCTTAAAATCTCGCTAACGTATATATAACTACTGTAGAGCTGCAGCATAAAAGTTATGGGTTTCATCTGGAACAGTATAGGCCTGGTCTCAATTTCAACAAAATTTTTGTTGTTCCCAATAATTTGGCAAAACCGCACCATTTTTGCTTATTTTCCCTTTAAATCTCGCTAACGTATATATAACTACTGTAGAGCTGCAGCATAAAAGTTATGGGTTTCATCTGGAACAGTATAGGCCTGGTCTCAATTTCAACAAAATTTTTGTTGTTTCCAATAATTTGGCAAAACCGCACCATTTTTGCTTATTTTCCCTTAAAATCTCGCTAACGTATATATAACTACTGGAGAGCTGCAGCATAAAAGTTATGGGTTTCATCTGGAACAGTATAGGCCTGGTCTCAATTTCAACAAAATTTTTGTTGTTCCCAATAATTTGGCAAAACCGCACCATTTTTGCTTATTTTCCCTTTAAATCTCGCTAACGTATATATAACTACTGTAGAGCTGCAGCATAAAAGTTATGGGTTTCATCTGGAACAGTATAGGCCTGGTCTCAATTTCAACAAAATTTTTGTTGTTCCCAATAATTTGGCAAAACCGCACCATTTTTGCTTATTTTCCCTTTAAATCTTGCTAACGTATATATAACTACTGCAGAGTTGCAACATAAAACTTATGGGTTTTATCTAGAACTGCAGCGCTGGTCCCAATTTCACCCAATCCCCCCCCAACCCAAACAGGTGGTACACCTATGTTGAGCATCCTATCGTGTAGAAACGGCCCGGTAGGGAGGAGGTCAATTTCGGCCCGCCCCCCCCGGTAAAAATACCCTGTAAAGTATGGCTACCGAGGCACAATTCCTCCGACTAGGTTGCCCAAAATAGACGATGCACCCAAATCATCCGACCCTCGGACAACTCCGGACACTAGGCAAAGGGGTAAAATGGCCCAAAAAATAGGTTTTACGACGACTAAAATTGCCAAATAATTTACCGGAATTTTTCACTTAAAATCACTGTTTTTGCAATAAAACGTGCGAAAAACGCGTTTTTACTAAAAAAATGTTTTTTGTAAAAAATGGCAAAGATCGCTTAAAATTCGCCTTCAAAAATGTATATATATACTCCTAAGAAAAATTACTCGCACACAAGGGGTGGCCATATTTGCATGCACAAGCACAAGGGTCAGTAAAATTTACGTCCCGTTCAGGTATGGTGATGGGGGGGGGTACCCCCCCGCCACAAGTGACTCAGAAATTTCAAATGGCCAAAAATGGAAAATTTTCTAAATATATAATATATAATATAATATTAGAAAGTCAGAATTTTTAAAAAAATGACCACTTTTTGCCCCCCCCAAACTTTTTGGGTACAAAAACCGCTGGATGGGTTCGGGGAGGGGTAGCCGGAAGTTGCGGGGATGGTAATTATAGGTACCTGGGGGGGGGGGGGGTTGGGAGGGTGCCCCGCCCCCCAATTAAAAAGTGCCGAGACCCCACCCTCGAATTTTTCGGAGGCAGACCCCACCCCCGGCCCCAACTGGCCAACGCCCAGACCCCACCAACCCAAATTAGCCAAACCCCACCCTCAACATTTTGTAAATTTTGCCTCAATATTAGTAAAAATTCAAAACTTTTTGGAAAAATTCGAAATTTTTGCAAAAAATCCGAGCAAAAATGAAGAAATATTTTTGATTTTTAGTTGGAAATAACGCTTTTTTAGTAAATTTGCTAATTTTTCCCCAAATTCGATTTTTCCGGACCCCAACCCCCTCACCACAAAACGGCTGACCCCACCCCCAACGTTCTCTCAAGGTACACCTATGATGGTAATGTCAAAAATTCTGGGGGGGAGTGGGTAAAATTGTTCAAAAATTTTGAGGGGGATACCCCCCCAAAGTAAACTATGCTGAAAACAGAGTTTTTTGGTATTTGGAGCATTGGATAACTCCAAACCCCCCCCTCCCCGGTAGTTTTCTCTGCATGTAGGCTGAATTCACCATGTTCCAACCCCCCCCCCCCTCCGCCCCAACGGATGCATATATTTTAAAGCATAGGTCACGTGTGATTACCGCCAGAGCCAATGTAGGGAGCTGAATGTTCGTTTCCAGTCAACATACTTTCTCGTAACTTTCTTAGAAAGGCCGTTGGCTTACCGACATAAATTCTGAGAAAGTCTGCTAATAGCCAGCAGACATTCTAAGAAAGGTAGCCAGTTTATCAACTAGATTCTTTTTTAAAAATGTGAATTTCAGTAGAATTTAAACCAACATTCTTAGAATGTCAGTCAGTAGTTGACATAAATTCTGCTTAAATTCTGAGAATGTCGTTAACGGCCGTTAACGAAACATTTGAAAGACGCATTACGAAGAATTTTTGAAACTGTTAAAATCTGTGTTTACCAAACCACAGCGTTCGTTGCCGGATTTCGGCATTTGCACACCGAAAGCAGCTTCCCAATGAAGCTGTACGTCATTATATTTCCGAATTGCAGGCGAGGGCCCTCGACCTGTGGGATACGCAGGAGGAGCGGGAACAAGAATGTGTTCAGCAGCTTTTTGCGGGGGTCCATGACAAATTTGCTTCGGCTTTAGCTTCACTTTTTTGCATGAACGCCCTACTATGCAAGACGTTTGTCGAGTTACAGACCGCTTAGAATCCCGGGAGGCACGGGCTCGGCTCCGGAGGGTGACACCATTTCTTATGATTTGCCAATTTATTATGTCGAAGAAGGGGCAACCCTCCTCTATCAAATTTAGAAGCAGCAGCTTCCCGTTTAATGTTCCGGGAAATGAAACACTGGTGTGAACTGTGATATTCAAGAAGCCTTGAGTAAGTGGGACCAAGAAAAAGGAAAAAGTTGTAAGACTGTTGTAAGAAAAAGTTGTAGGTTGTAACTGTAAGACGCGGTCACCCACCTGAAAAATGTTGGGGGATCGTTATCCGTCCAAGGCTCCCCCTGGGCTATAAAACCGTCCTTCCCGGAAAAGAGTTGATCACGTAACTTACATGTCAAATACGTACCCTCGTTCAGTGGATGCAGGACCTTCTCCCTACCAGCAACCATTTCACCCCATAAATTATGCCCCGGTTCCTCTCTCGTCACAGTACGGACTCCCACCTACCAACTCGCCCCCAGTTCAATTTTCTGCTCCTGCTTCGGCCCTCCACCCCCCATCAAACTTGGGAAATCCCGGTCGCTATGTTGGCGCGCAAAATTCTAAGCAAATTGCAATTTCAGCCCCGGCCAGTACAACTCCGGCCCCATACCAACGTACAGTGATATATGCAAAAACGCAGGTGTTCCGGAACTTTCTCAAAATTTTGTACGAGCCTCAAGATTCGGGGGTTTCAGCTCCGGCTGCACCTCCTCCTTCGGAGGGCACCTCCGCATCCACATGGGGTTACTGCGGAGCAGGCTAACCAAACTTTGAGCCAGTTCTAAATTGGGATGGTTTCTGATCCGCTTGTTGGCGAAGCTTCCCAGGGGGAATTGCCCTCCGAGCCTGACCACTACCCGTCCGATTCAGTCGATTCATCAAATATTCTACATTTTGATTATACTTCACGGAGTTCCCCGCCGTCGAATGTTTTTTCAAAAAAATGGTTCAAAACTCTACTACCTCTGCGGGCCATTCACAAAGATACTTTTAACTTTATGCAAGAATATGATTGTGGCCCTGTCAAACCAAATGCAAGAAATGGCGTCTTTATTGCAACGTTTATGTTCAAATCAGTCGGAATTGACTCAGTCATACTTGATAGTGATTAACAGCGTCCTCCCTCATGGACCGGAGTTTTTCTCCCATGCTCGGGGTGCGACTGCTCCTTGCTGCAACCGACCCGAAACTATTTCTGTAGGGACAGAAACTGAAGAACCTGTCAGTCCAACGGCACTACAGGAGCGAGAAACCCAAAATGGGAGATCCAACATCAGATGCAGTAACTCCTGGGAAGGTCCACCGGGAATCTGAATCCGAGCAGCAAGTAGCTGGCAGCAACAGACAATATGCCAGCCATACTCGCCACCTCCGGGGGGACCAAAATTTTGGCTATTATCGACTCATAAGTGTGGGTATATTGTCAGTCCCCGGACAGTTAAGAGAATATTGAAGGGGGGCGCCAATTTCATAAACCGGATCCTATCACCGCAGTGACATCTAACAACGCGCCTTTAAAAAATTTCTGCTGAAGTTTTCGACATCTTTACGGTGGCGCGTAAAGAATATGGGTGGTCTTTTCATATGGCTCCTGACTTTTCTCGTGAGATGCTCATAGGGACTGATTTCATGAAACGTTTTCACTGGGATTTGCTATTTTCTACGAGTGAGGTGAATATGCAAGGAATACGTCACCCATCATTGTCATCAGCCGAAATTTACTCGGAATTTGTTGCAAATTGGTGTGACGATGCGCCTCGCGGTGAAGGTGTGTAAATCTGGACACCCCCGCCCTCGGAGGTTTTGGCTCCGGCCCCCTCCTCCTGCTGCTCAAATTGACCTGCCTTTTGAACCCGTATATACCTGTAGAAAAATGCAGGATGACTCCAAAATCTGCTTCAACGCAGTATATTTTAGACCATCTGCAGTAAACCACTCATTTCTGCCAACCTGCTCTGCCCCTTGCAAATTTTCAAAAGAGGGGGTAAACCCATCGTCGTTATTCCGCATGATTAGTATGTTGTTTGCTAAGCCCGGTTAATTTGCTGAAAATTAACTTTTGTATTTCCACCAAAAATTATTTTCTAAACTTGCTTTCTTTATTTTTCGTTTGAATCAAATACATACGATTTATATTTCAGTTCGATTTAAATTTTTTTTTGAATTTTATACATTTCCGGAGCTTTCATATTTTGTCTTTTATACTTCCGGTACTATTGCCTGTTTCAGTTAGTTTCTAACAAACACTAATTCTCACTTTCACTTTGGTTTTTCAGGTCAGCACTATAATTGTTTTACGTTTTGTTTTGTAGCTTTTACGCACGGCTAGCCGGTCACGATTTGCCTTTCCCTCCACACTTGCACTTGTTTTACTTACAAGCTAAGGTAAATTTTTCCCGCCATTGATTTGGATGATTACAGCGAGTAACAATTGGCGGTGAACATTGGACGATTTTCAGGAGTGAATCAGTGCATGGAATCAAACCCTGATCAACTTAAGTTTTCGATAGGATTGGTAAGAATCTTTTGGATTCGCTACTGGGGTGCACTGGGCTGGCTGCAGACGGCCTGACGCGTTTTCGTTTCGGAGAAGGGTTAAAATTTGATTCTTTCACTATCTAATTTTCATTCTTTGTTCGCAGAACTGGGTGGGTTTGAAAAAAACTGGACAACTAATTTCTGACGTTTGTTTTCCTAGAAAGGCGTCCCTTGGACCAGCTATGGCGCCAAGGTCGGTTCAGGGCCAAATCTAGCTCCAATCTCAAATTTGCACGTGAAAATTTCTATGAAAATTCTACAGAGGACGCGGGGAACACGTAGTGTATATTGTCATTAATTTTCGGTTTTAACATACGTGCATGAATTTGGTTTTGAGACCTCGATGCCTTTCGTCAGTACCTTCATGCGTATCTTCTTTTTGCATCGTCTTTTTGTATTTGCGTTCTTTTTAAGTTTGCTCTTTAAAACGAATTTTTGTCACAAATGTTTCCAAAATGTTATTGTTTACTTCATTTTTGGACTACCTAAGTCTCGTAAAGTCTACGCAGGGAGTGTCTTTGGATTTCACCCCGGACTGCAATCCGTGGTCTCTTTCATATCCTTGTCCGCTACATGGTCCGTCTAGATTCGTAGTGTTTTATACGTTCAACTTATAACTTATAAAGTTTAACTAACTCTGTTTTTAAATCAGTTACCAATTCTTAACCGAAAATTTCGCTAACTTTGTGACTAATCATTTTTGTTTTGTGTTTTAGGTTCCTGTCCCCTTGGGTTGCCGGTACGGGTCCAGGTCCGGATATATGGTATATGTGTACTACGTTTGTACTGTATTGAATGTGGGGTAGGGTTCGTGATCTCTTA
>JASAND010026814.1:0-20782 GCA_030248195.1 Trissonchulus latispiculum
AGTCTAAAAAGAAAGCCAAGAAAAAAAGAAGCATATTTAGAAAAAATACAAAAAAATACTTAATCTTGAAAAGCCAAAAATATTACGTAAGGACTGTTATGTATTCGGGGCGTATAGTGAATATTTTGTATTGTGTGTATAGCTTGCTGATCACTAAATGGCTAGTAGCTAGGGAATTCGCACTGTGTACAGATTTAGTGACGATGTATATGAATTTTGTCTTCGGTTCTGTACTTGATGATACTTGTGTGCTTATTTGATAATACTTATGTGTCTGTATAGTTGTTATTTGCTTGTGACAGACTCGGAAGAGGTGATCTTCTATACCCAAAGTGAAATGAGATTTTTGCTCCTAAATTAAGAAATGTTCAGGAACTAGCTCAGTATATAGGGGAATTGTTTGTACGAATATATTATGTTTGCAGTGGTATCTGTTGTGACAGTGTTATGTTTTATTGGTTACTTGTGAAAGATAGAATCTGAGTGATAGAAGAAGGGAACAGTCAATTGATAAGAAAGGAATAAGCCTACGAGACAATTGTATGGGTTGTTAAACATAGAAATCCGATTGTGAAGTGACTATAGTGTTAGCAGATTTTTGGAATATGAACAAGAATTACGGTTGTATAATAATGAGTATGTTTTGTAATTTTTGGCAGTGGCTATTAGTACAAGATTTTGTATGAAGTAACTGTTTGATACTGAAGCGGATGTGTGAAATGGAAATTATTAAAAAGATAGCCGGTATTTCGTTTAACCCGTAAAGGGACAGGGTAACTATAGGAGACTCGCACTGAACAATCGGGTTGTTACCCCGATTCTGAACCATCTGGTTGTTACCCAGATTTCGCGCCATCGGGTTGTTACCCCGATCAGTCGGAAGAGTATTGAAATGCATAGTGCGGGAAGAGTGAAGTAAAGAGTAATGGTGGTTGCGGAACGGACCCACAGAAGGTCGACCCCACCTGAAATGGAGATATGCAAATTAGGTTAGAAGAGTGAAGTAAAGAGTAATGGTGGTTGCGGAACGGACCCACAGAAGGTCGACCCCACCTGAAATGGAGATATGCAAATTAGGTTAGAAGAGTGAAGTAAAGAGAAATGGTGGTCGCGGAACGGACCCACAGAAGGTAGCTTCGAATTTATTAAAGCATTATACTTTTTGAGAGATTAGAATAGGGAAGGGGGAAGGGAATGCCACTACCCACCAAGGTTCCGGTCATATATCATGCCAGCTTCATAGGGCTATCTCAGGTACGGTGGGGCTACCCCAGCAACCTATACGAGCGCCCTAAGGGGGAAAGGGGGGAAGGGAGTCACCTAGACTACGCGGTCGAACCCTAGGCTCAAAGGCGGTCTCGGACGTATTTTTGATGGGGAGAGGTGGGAAAATTTCACAAAAGGGACTAGAAAAGGGGTATTGGCACCCATACATACAGACCACATTTACGCTTCGTCATGCCCGTTAGGGCCTACGGTACGTTCACACACGCATTCACACAGAAAAACAGACATACAAGCCAATACCCGACGGTATGTTTTACCGTAAAAAGGAGAGAGGGAAAGGGGAAGGGATTCAAAAACAGAAAAGATTCTACGTCCGAGACATAAATTTGCCCCTCTGCGCAAATTGACCTACTTCGCGACAGTCAGGGGAAAAGACCCTGGCGGCCCTACTTTGTTCGGACTGGGAGAGGAGAACAAAACTGGCAAAATATATGGACTACCCCACACAGAATCAAAATCAAGTGGCAAGAAAGGGAGGGTGGGATTTTAGTCAAAATAATCTCTCAAAAAGAGGCGCTTTCTTTTAAGTGAAAGGTAAAAAGGAAAAGGGTGGAAAAACGGAATTTGGTTGAGCTTAAAATAGGTTTTTGGTTTGAGTACAGCACAAAAACAAAACAAATGGCAGTAAATACATACGTAATAATTCTAAGTTAGAAAAAAATATGATGTTTTTGAGAATTCAAGAAAATAAAATGTTAGTTTTAAAAGAATTCAAAGAGTGTTAGTTTTAAAGGAAAATCCAATGAATTTTAAAATGTTAAAAGAGAATCCTTTGGGAACGTAAAATGGAATGAATTTTTAAAAGATTAAAGCACCGTGTTAAACATATTATGCTATACATGACGAGATGAAAAATAGACTATAGAAAAGAAATAACAAATAACAATTTTTATAAAGTTCCATATATCCACCAGAATTATTCTTCTTGGAAGGTATGATTCAGAGCTGGAGGGGCGGGAGGGGGAGACGGAGGAAACCCATCATAGTTCAGCCATGGGGACAGGGGTCATAACAGTGTCCATAAAGCACTGGCAAAATAGGAATCGGCGCCGTAAATCCAGTAATAGTATAATAGAAATATAGTGATACAATCCAGAAAATAGGGACCACGATCCAGGGCTGGAAAGACGTTTAGGGTGCGCCATGTGGGGACTGTAGGGGACAATACCACGTCCATAGGGGAAGCTGTCGATGGGCAGGACCGGGGGAGGGACGAATCATGGATAGCCACAAATGTCCAACGGTGTTGGTTAAGAATTCGCCAGAATGGAGATAAAATGTTAGTAGAAGGGATGGGACGGAAGGGCAGGAGGGATGGAAGGGCAGGATGGACGGAAGGGCGGGGGGACGATGGGCGGAGGATGGGTCGGCCTACCAGCCGCGGAGGACCGGGAAGCGAGGATCGATCGGGAGGGGTTCATTCGCCAATTGTGGGAAGGCAGGATTGTAGTGGGTTATACCTGCCACCGGGCAGTATACATCGTCGGACCGGGGGTTAGGATGAGTACCGGCCATAAAAATGCTATGCCGGTTGATGCTCATAACGAGGGGGCCGCACGGATACCGGCCGGGGGATTGCGGTCATCGAAGAAAGGTGGGTGGGATTGGCCACGACGGCGGCTCTCCGCCATGGCTCGGATTCGCTGACGGAGAATGTCCTGGAAGGCGGAAAATTGGGCTTGGGTCAGGGGTTCGCGGGTCTTGGGGTCTAGGAAGAAATCGTCTAGACCGCCTTGGAGGAACCAGAGGAGGACTTCCAGCCAGATCCGTCCGGCGACGTTAAGACCGGTCCACGCGGCAGGATTGTAGAGGTCCGGGTAGACGTCCGGGTCCATTTCTCCGATGGACGCGGCGGGTTGGCCGTTGATGAGGGGGGGCCAGGACTCCAGTACCCCAGAGAGGGTCATCCGAGGACTCAGCAAAGAGGTGGGTGGGGTAGGTGACGAGATGGATTCTCGTACAGGAGTTGGAAGGCTATGCGGACCATAGCCGGGGTGTTGAGGCCACCTGCCCAGTTGGCCTTCAGGGACTCTGGGGACGAGTTCAGCATTTGGGACACTTGGGTTTTTCCGAGTGGTGGACCGGGAACGATGCTCAGTTGGCGCAGGAGGGGCTACCCCTCGCTGAGCTGCCGCCAACTGAGCCTCTAGACTAGCGGCTTGAGTTGGCCGCTGGACTTCTGCTACAATCTCAATGGAAGTGAACGAGGCCGTTGAACAACGTCCTAAGGCGGTCTCGGCTGGCGGGCGGGGACCAGATCGAACAAATGCTGATCCGGACAGCTGAGGGGGTGGGGACAGCCATTCCCCGCTGGGAGGGATAAGCGGTGTGGGAGCAGGACCACCGCTAACTCCAGGATGTCTGGAAGTACTGTATCTCTGTGGCACGACCTAGGCAAGGTCTGGGTTGGGGCGAAGGCGGGGGAGGGGACGTGCTCGCAGCCTGAGCACGACTGGAACCGGAGGCAGCGCTCGCGCCAGATTGGGCACTGCCGGAAGTATCACAGCGCTCCCGGGAGCGTTGTCGGATTCGGACTTGGGCAGGGAGAGGGGGCGGGGTTTGCTGTCGACGGTGACGGTTGGAGGGGTCCGAGGGGTGAGGCCGGCCGTGGCGCGCAGCCGTCATCCGTCGCCAGTCAGTCTCGGCCCATGGGAGTTGGGGGTAGTGCCACTGAGACCACTGACAAATAAGCCGGGCAAAGGGAAAGAACATTGCTTCGCGAAGGACATGGGGAGGTTGGGCAGGAGGTGTCAAGGTCCAAATCAAAGGACCAAGAGGAGACGGGCCAGGGGCCGATCGTTCGACAGGACCGACAACCATGATCTCCTCGTTTCGAGGGTAGCAACAACAAGATCCCAAGTGTTGCTGGTATTGGCCTGCCATGTGCTCAGGCAACTAGGCGGGCTGCAAGTGCCTGAGATTATCGGGGTTTGGATAAGGTTACCGGAAATGACACTGTTCGTTATGGTAATACTAAATTTATCGGCCAGTGCCCGTAACTCGTCTGGGGTAAGGAGTGATGTCTGCCACATAGGGGTGGAAAGGGAATGGGACTTAGGGACTACGGACCAATCATATTTTTGCATAAGGTCATAACCAATAATAAAATCTTGGTACAGACCTTGGGCAACATGGAAGGGAAATAAATATTTGTGCCCGTTGCACAAAAAGGGTATCTCGCATTTCCCCAATATGTCAAGGGACGTATCCTCCGCAGCTGTGGAGAATTTGGAAGCCGCAGAGGTATGAAGGGCAAGGGAGAGGGTTCCGGAGGCATTTACATGGTCGAAAAATGCCTTGGATATGTAGCAGACATTCGCCCCGGACTCCAAAAGGGCTAGGGCCTTCACACCAAAAATACTTACCAGCAGGTGGGGGCTTTTTTGGGAGGGCAGACGAGTACACTGAGACACGTAAAAAGGGGTAGTGTCAGTCAGGATTGCTTGGACGAGGTCACTGACGGGACCTGTCTGTTCATGGTCAGGAGTATCTTGAGCCTCAGCGTCCTCGGCTTCGAAGGATCGATTTCGGTCATTCAGGTTACTGAGCGGAGTGAGGTTGGGTTGGGTCTCAGGGTCCTCAGCCTCCGAAACCTGAGCGAAGGCATTTTGGGTAGGGAAGGTAGTAGGAATGACCGCTGGGGTTGGCAGCTGAGGCTCATTGATAACAGCAGGGGTGGGACTTTCTGTTTGATGGACCAGCTCTCCCAAGAGAGCAGTGGGTTTGGGTTGGGTCTCAGGGTCCTCAACCTCTAAAACCTGAGTTGAGGCATTTTGGGTAGTGAGGGTAGTAGGGGTAGCCGCTGGGATTGGCGGCTGGGGCTCATTGGTAGTAATAGGGATTAGGCTTTCGGGTGGCAAGGTTAGCTCTCCCATAGATTGGGATCGCTGACAAGGGTGGGGTCGAGGGAATCGTTTGGGTTTGGGCAAAGAGTCACTTCTGGTGGACTCGTGGGATTGGCAGAGTTGACCGGACATGTCCAGCTCCTCCATGCACTGACGAATTCGGCCCAGAAGGTTCAACAGCAGGCTTTCGAATTCTTCGAATTTTTGGCGGGTAAGGTTCATGGTTGAGGAGAAGTCCCCAGGAGACTTCTCAACAGCTTTAGGGAGTTTTGGGTACGATTCCTGCTGATGATCCTTCACCGGGCTGAGCGACTCTCGGGGATCCTGGAACATGTCGCCCAATTCAAAGCACGGAGCCCACTGGTCGGGGCCAAATGGATTAGTGGAAATAGCAATAGGGAAGGCGTGGTCATGACGAGCACGCTTGGAATGTCGGGAAACCATTTTCCAAGAGTAGTTTCCTATGTCCCGCATGGGGTGGGAGTTTCCGGGGGCATTGCGAGTGGAGGCCGTGGTAGGGGTAGCTGTAGTGGGACCATCCTGGTGATGCGAGGTACTGGGGAGGTGTTGCTGGCCCTCGCCAGTCAGCAACATCTCCCCAGGGCTTAGAATAAACTTAGGGGTGGGATGTGTACGTACTTTGTTAAATGTACGTACATGGTTTGTACGGGGTAAAATTTTGGGCGTCAACAGTGGATCAATTAGGGAGGGGATAGGTACTTGGATCTTGTTGGACGCTACGGGCTTCCCGTAGCATCCGCGAGGGGGAGTCCACTGCTGACGATTAAACCTTTCGCAACCTCGCAACACCAAGTTTTTCCTTGCTGGCTGGGGGCTACACTCCGGGTGGGTGGGTAGACAAGTCCGCGGCCTCCACTGACAAGTTCGTGTGCGTTTGGGCTCCAAAAATGAAAGGCGACGTTGGACAGGGTAAGGGGGTTCGACCTCGTGGTCAAACAGGCTGGGGGGTTTCGTAGATTGGGAGGAGGGTGGGGATGGGGTATACTCCGTTAAACAAGAGGACACTGAGACCGTCGGGGACTGATGTGACTCCGGGTGATGGCCACTTGGTGAGAAATAGGGTAAGGGTTCGGGCTCCTCTGAGCTCCGATTGGCCATCCGAGGGTTATCAGTCACTTCATACACGGGCGCCATATTAACTGGGTAGGGGTCAGACCGGGGGCGCACGTCGGGGCTTACTGACGGCGCCCCAGGTTGGCGTTTCCCTGGTTCTGGAAAAGGCCATCGGAAGTGGGTTGATGACTAACTTGAGGACTGGGTTGGGGTTGGAGGTCACTCAGGTCACCTCCTTGTTGGCAAAGGGGAGTCCGCGCTTGAGGTTGGGGGCTGGCCATCACCTTCGGACTCGCCAACATACGTAGGAATCCGGGGTGGTTGGGCCCCAGGTTGTCGACTGCGCGTATACGGGTGGGGCAGTATTGCCACCCGTGCCCCTCTTGGGTGCACCAGAAGCACAACCTGGGCCCATGAGTTCTGGAGTTGTGGTTACGAGGGTAAGAATTGGAATTATTTCGAATTCCATATGGGCGGGGTTTGATCTGATCATGGGGGCCTTGGGATGGTTTCGTTCCGCTAGAGGCCGAAATGGATTTGGCATGGCGTTTCGTGGACGGGCAGGTTTGCGCTACCAGGGCTTCCCTAGTAGGCAAATGGGGTTTAGGGTATCCGGGGGTATGGGGGGAATAATCATAAAAATACTCCAATGAGGTTTGATGGGGAGGGGGAGCCCATCCAGGACACGCCGAGGCTTTGGGACAAAAACCCAGAGCGGGTTTTTTCTTGGGTTGGGGCTTTCCGGACGGATGTTCCAGGGGAGTGGGGTTGGGGGGTGGGGCTTCTTCGCTCGGGTCAGAACCGTCCAAGTGAACCGTGGGGTCATGACGGGAGGGGCTTCCCCTACCTCCGTCCTGGGGGTAGTCCGACGAGGGGTGTAGATCGTCCTCGGGACTCAATCCTGACCCGAGGCGGATGTGGACGGAAGATCCGTGCTGCCCAGAACTTCCGACCACGGCCCCAAGGTCAGGAAGGGGTAGGTCAGGGGATCGGTCATGACGGGAGGGGCTTCCCCTACCCCCGTCCTGGGGGTAGTCCGACGAGGGGTGTAGATCGTCCTCGGGACTCAGTCCTGACCCGAGGCGGATGTGGACGGAAGATCCGTGCTGCCCGGAACTTCCGACCACGGCCCCAAGGTCAGGAGGGGGAGGGTCAGGAGATCGGGCCACTCTGGGTTTGCTGTCAAAGGGGTCGTCTTCAGGGGGGCAATGATCCATTACAAACACGACACGAAAAAACACAACTCACCAAATTAGTTATATACGTATATCCTATTTTTGGGCAGGACCGGGGGGCGGTGGGGATTTTCAGGGTAGGATATACGTATATAACTCAAAATCGGGGTTCTCCGGCCAGGGACACGAAACTCCAACTGTACGTACGTATTCCGGGACCAAGAATCGGGGGGTTGGGTCGAATCTTCAATTCGACCTGAAATTGTTGGGGTCTCGTCCGGGGAGTAGCAGCAATCCACCAGTTGGGAATTCAATCGTCCAACGGTACAGGGTTAGATTCCTGGCCGAGCCCCGGAATCCAACGGAAAAATTTTTCCAAAATTTGTATTTCCCTCCCAAAAATTTTCTGGGTGAGGGGGGACTGATTGGGGTAAATTTAGGGCGGGCAGGGAGTTGCTGGTATAATGGGGATAGATTATCACTTGGCGTGGTCCTGGTGATAATCTAGGGGTAAAGTTGGTCTGCCCAACTATAACAAGAAATTTCGAAAAGGTAGGGAAAAATAACACAGTACTTAAGAATTCACAAAGATAGGTCCGATGATAAAATAAATACGCCACTCGTCAACAAAAAGGCAAACGGGACTAATAAAATTCACGGGGGAATTGACAGGAAGTCAGGCGTCTGACTGGGACTTTAAGCGATGCGTGGGCGGCGCTTCAAAGGGCCCAAACAAAGTCAGGCGCCTGATAAGGACTCAAGCGATGCGGGGGCGGGCCAAAAAAAGTTAACACAAAGGTTTGCAATTGGGAATGACGTCAATTGCAGACCTTTGTGAATCCACACGGGGGGAATGGGTATAACAGACCGGCGGATCCAGTCAATATTAGGGAAAATGGATAGGGGGGGAAAACTTTACAGGTAGTAGGTATAGGGAAAAAAATAATTTGGGGCTCTAAAAAAATTTTTTTTTTTGGACTAGGGGGGGGGCTAGAAAAATTAATTTAGGGGGGGGGGGAAATAGGAAAAATATTTCAGGGGGAAAAATAAAAGGGGAGAGCCTGGAGCTGGCAGCCTAATGTAAAATATGAGGGAGCTAGGGATTTTAACCGCTGAGCTCAAGCCCCAATTTTACAAGTGGAACTGTGCGCAAGACGCTGACCTGCGACTGCGGGTGGAGATATTTAGTCCAGGCGGCTCTCTACCACCGACTTGCCTCGCCAAGGGGGAACTGGGTAATTTTTGGGGGACGCCAACGGGGCGCCTAGCAAAATTCGGGGGACGCACACACAAAATGGGCTCAGTTATAATTCAGCTCCGGGCTATTCCCAGAACTCTACCTAGCTAGGAAAAAGGTCAAAATTAGTTAAAGCTTAATAAAAACAGCTAAATTGAATACAAAAATGGAGACAACTGGCGTATTTACTGGACAACAAAGGGCAAGGATATGACAATCTAGTCCGTCCGGCGGTATCCGGACAGGACAGACAAACAATAGCGGGCTACCCGCACAATAACAGGAGAAGGGCATAAGGGGAAATACAAACAGCGGGGAGGGGACCAGCAACAAATAGGACGGGGGGAATAATGTAAGTAAGTTGGGGGAGGGAAGGTTAACAAACGAAGTTAGACCCAAGGTGGGGGAACGGGGGCAACCCCGCTAATTAGGTGGAGGAAGGAAGGGGAAGAGTTAGGAGTGAACGTGAAATTAAAAGAAGAAGGGGGGTTAGAAAGAAAGAATTAATTAGGAAGTCAGTAAAAAAAGGGTTTTTAAGGGGAAGAAATAAAAGGATTGATAACTTACTCTTAGGTGTAGAATTCTGGGGGTGGGGCCCCGATCTCAAATGAACCGACCGCTCTGTAACTATGAAAACTCCCAACTGACGAAAAGATGATGTAATCATTCAAGGAGAATTTTGTCATGCGTTGGGAACGGGAGGGTCTATCTTCGCTAAGCCAACTAGAAATGAAAATACGTGTAATGTTAAGTTTACGCTCCGAAATAAGTAATTTTAAATGATTTTCAAAAGGTGAGCATAAAGTTAGCACTGCACGGTATTTTAGGGGGGATTTTACGTACAAAATAATACATAATTATCGGACTTCCCAACAATTATAAAAATACAATATTTACGGGGAATTTGGGGGATTTTGGGGGAGTTTTAAGGAAAAACATTGAAAGTGAAACTTGGGAAAGGACTTGGAAGGGGGGTAATGGCGGGGACGCTATTACCCACATTACACTGGGCTGGTGTGCGTTTCTAGGACTTAGAGATAATTGCGTATGGCAAGCGGGCGGGCTTTCAGTTTTCAGCTACAGGGAAAATATTACGTACAAACTCCGGCCTTTACACAAGGGTATTGAGCGTTGAATATTGAGTATTGAGTATTGAGCGTTGTTGGCCGCATGTTTTGTCGGTCTGGCTATTGGCCAACAGCCAATAGCCAACGACCACTTGGCCACTGGCCAAATTTGGGTACAGGCCGGCAAATTTGCTGGCAAGCTGATCACAGACAGGCAGGCTTTGCAGGTAGTAATAGAACCAGGAAGACAAGGCAAAGGGCTAAGTGCAACCTGAATCCAATTGGTTAAAACCCGTTCGGATTGTTCGGAGAAAGATCCCAACTAGGTCTTTCCTTGGTCCAGCAAATCGTCCTCAAGGAATAACAAGTTAGAGAAATTCTGTGAAAGTTTGAAGGCGCGTTCAGTGGTTGAAATTGCAAAATTTTTGAATTAAAGCGTAATTCTAGGGATTTTCGGAAGATATTCTAATAATCCCAGGCTTCTCAGTGGATTTCCTTTCAGAAATCCACGCTACTCAAATAATATCCTGACGATTATTGCGACACATCAGAAAGATTTATAACAGTCAAGAAATAAAGTTAAATTAACTAAACAGAGACTCTGAAACGAGTTTATTTTAAATTGAGAGATTCTGGGTCCTTTGATTATTCTCAAAAGATATTCTCAGAAAACGAAGGAAACCACTAAGAAAACTAGAAATAAAAAAGGATGAGAAAAGGGACTAAGGTAGGATATAGATTCATGTCCCCTTAAATTTACAACCCCAACAAGATGGCAGCACAATAGTTCCTCGAAGGCTTTTGGAACAATGGAAGGAAATTTGGGCATAGTAACGCCCAAAAGAACTAAAACAGGGGAAAGGGTCGAACAGTTCAAAAGAAAATGTTAGATTGATGTAGAAGGTTGGTCGGACCAGAGGTTTCCTAACTTGAAGACTGTTGATTAGATAGATACCTAAGTTATAATTAATTAATTAATTAATAGGTACGGTCCTTTTAAGTATTAGTACAGTAGAATACAATAGATACTTAGCTAACAGTTTCTTGTAAAAATTAATCGCCACCCCTCTTTTTCAGGGTCTTTGAGTTTCAGCCGAGCTGTAATCAAAGAGTGGAGAATGAGTACCGTAAACTGCGGTAGCAACAAAAGAAGTCGTGTTGAGGACAAATTCTTACAGGAATTCCAATCATCAAAAGTTACATTAAAGATCCCCATTAATAAGGTGGGTACTTTGCGAAAACTGGAAACTTTTTTAAAAAGATGGCAAGGAATTTTAGCACTGGCTCGGCAGAAATAGCTAATCCAATGCAAAGGCAAGCCAAGCTCCGCTTTGGCTTAAAGTAATAATTAATACCTTAAACTTTATTAATTAACTCCACCTGGAAAGCGGCACCCGACAGGCTTCTACCTAGTTGTCACGAAACAGCACAATTAATGAATACCAGCTCAAAACAAAGCAACTTCGCACAAAATTTCATCCTCAGTAATTTTCTTTAAGTTCGTGTCTTAACTACCGCTTATATGCACAAGGCTGTCAATTTCCAATACAGCAAAATCCATTTATTCCGGTACAATTTTCATTCCATCTCCGCTTTCCAGCAGAATCCAATTAGAAATTTCATGTAATACCAAATCTGACCATCAGAAGATTAAGTACTTTAGTTTTTTGAGTCCATTTACTTCTCGGGTAGATGTCGTATGACGTCGTTTTTGGAAGTGTCTAGTGTCCTTTTTGCTTTAGTTGGTTGGCTGGCACGCTTGTCGATCAATGTTTGATTACGAATGTTGTACTAAGTAAAATACCTACTCTTGGTAAAATCGATACCCAGCATTTTCATTACAGCATTTTCAAAAACAGCATTTGCATTACAAATTTACATATATGGAAGCTTCAATCAGTTTATGTTTGCTAATCATTGCCGCCATCCAATTTGTTGTACCTCTACTCAGAAATCTGTAGGGTCAACTTGTTTTGTTTTCTAGATCATCAAAGATGTCAAATATCACAGCTTATGTTGAAAAGGCAACACTTGGCGGCGTTTCCTTAATAGTTTCATTTACTGTGCTTGCTCTGTGCAACGTTATAGTTGCTGCAATAGTTTTATCATCAAAAAAACTTCTAGGTCAGGTGACATACATTCTTGTGCTGATGCTGACAATTACTGATCTTACGGCTTGCTTAATGTGGGGCATTGTTGAAGGATTTGCTGCGATATATTTTGGACCTTCAAAAAGCACAAGTGCATTGCATATTCAAACAGTGGATGCTTTCTGCAGATGGGCTGGTGCTTGGGGTTGGTTTTGCGTGCTGTCATCGCCACTGGGCCAAGCATTCATTGCTATAAACAGGTTTATAGCTGTATTTGCACCACATTTCTACAACAAAATGTATAACATTAGAGACGCAATAATTTGGTGGGCCGTAGTCGTTTGGATGTTTACATTTTTGGTAGTTTTTGTCTTAGCAGGAACCAGACTCTTGGGTTCGTTTACCGTACTACCGACCTTTGGAATTTGCGTTTTTGATCACAGGTTGGCTTTATGGAAACTGTTTATCGACACAGTATTTGTATATGTTCCTTGTGCGGTAATGATCTTTTGCTACGCGGGTATATTTGTGAAGATTCGAGTTGCCCGGACGGTAGCAGGCAAGGCGGAAGTACAAAAGCGGGCTCGTGGATCAAAAATGATGTTTTGGTGCTTTATGGGACTAGTAGTCTGCATCATACCAGCTCCTATATATTATCAAATTTCTGGCGCGACAGGAAATTTGAAAATTTCTGGCAAGGATTCAATTGGAGCGTATTTGGTAATACTGGTATATGGCTTGAACTATGGAATTAACCTTTTCTTTTATATTTTGTTTAATCCTACTTTTCGCAGGGAAGCTAGATCTCTATTGACTTTATTTCGAAACAAAATCGACAGTCACAATACCGGGGAAACTCCAGCTGTACGATCTCAAATCTGGTTTTTCCGCTCTTCAATCGTGCCATCGAAATAGTGATTCCTAAGTTTTCTATCAACAGTTAAGATACTTTCAACAGAGCTTCCAGTATCTGGCAGTTCTGTTGCACTACCAGCTTTTCAACACTGGCGTTTTAGTACCAAGTACTGAGTTGTTTGAAACCTCATTAATGTGACAGTCTGAGAATGTAACAAACGAGGGAAACAATTGGAAGAATAGAATATGTAGAATTATCAACTTTTGTATTTGTTTCGCTAATGATGAAGTCTCGGGGGAAGTTCATGGTTAACGCTGTTAACCATGTTTATATGCGTTTGAACCAATTAACCAATCTAATGAACTAACTAATCAAATTCCGGCTATTCAATAAGTCATGTTAATGGAATTCAAGGAAATCCCTCATTCGAGCTGCAGTAATTCAAGCCGATCACTAATTCATTACAGGCATATAAACATTCGAGTTATTCATCCAATAGCAATCCGAATTCTAGTTTTAACCGTGTGTTGGCAACTTAGCTACAACTACCGTATCCCTCATCAGTGCATTTCACTAACCTTAGCCTAGTGGCCAATCAAATCATATCAATTCCATCGCCTATAAACACACGATTAACAACGGTAAACTGCCGCAATAACAACTTCCGTAGATTAAACTTTGTAGGCCTAACATTAGAATACGCTATACACCCAAATTCCAACATCTTCGCTTAAGAAAATAGAAAGGTTTTATTGTTTCGACGATTCTAATTTATTTATCTTTGTCGCTCATCCAAATTTAACTGGCTGGCTATTACTCGCAAGTCGTAAAGTGGAAATTGTTAGTTTGGGCATTCAGAGCCATCCAAGTACTCACATGATATATGTAGCTTTTCCAAGTCTAAAAGTTTTCAAAAAATCACCTTTCACCAAGAATTTAAGATTAATGCGATCGAAAAAATCGGTAAAATGCAGTGCAGTCAAAATAAATATTCAAGGGTTGGTCTTTGTGTTTGTTTATGTCTATATGAACCTGTAGGCTTCAATTCCAATTAATGTAAAATATTCGCATTAATATCCTTCGTGAATCCGCCTGCCAGCCCGCGTGTACCTCATTTTCTTGATGTAAAATAAATGATGTCAATTTAATATTATTCCATAAATATGTTGAATATTAATTTTTCGAAAGCAGTCTTTTTCTGAGCTTAATTCAACATTACAAAAGATATCATGACAACCAATGTAGATTATTTCCACTGAAACTGTCCTCGTTTCGGTATGTGAGCGACAACCTAAATCATGGTGAACTAGCCAATACGCAGCATTAAAAAGAAAAAGTAAGTGGAATCTGCGGTCGCAATATAAAGCCATGCTGTTATTTGAGGGGAAAGAAAATGAAAGAAAATGAGAAATTTTCTTTAAATAAAGAAAATGAAAAAGAAAATGTTCCTTGAATTTCATAATTTGATTAATGGCTTCATGCTGCGCTAAGTTTAAACTATTGGCAACACTTGCACTTTTCACCTATGCCAGTGTGCATATTTTCGCCTTTTAACATATTGTTTATATCATTGACGCTGACAGCTGTCAAATCTTAGCTTGCGCTATTGAAATTTTCTTCTTTCCCAAGAAAACGAAAAAATGAAAAAAATTTAAAGAAAATTTTGTCACCTCAAACGACGGCATAGCTGTATTATAGGAACAAGTGAGGTTACATACCGTGCCTTTATTGTCCTTTTCCAGGATTGCTTACTGGGAAGAAGTGATTACAAAATTAAAGGAAATCTGACCAAAAATGAACAAGAGGACCCCTAAAAGGGGTATCGTTCTGCAAGAGAGCATAACAAATGCATAAATTCAAAGATTGGTGAACATACAGGTGATTTTGACGGCCTAGTCGGGTATCTAAGACAGGTGGCAAACACTAGTCGCTAACATTTTGGATGCGTCAAGGATTGGTATTCCTTCGTGTAAATGTTATGTTAAACCTAAAAAACTTCTAAATTCGCTAGAGCTTTCTGCTGCTCGAAACCAGTCTTCTAATTTCTTGCCCAAAAATAAAATCGTTTTCGGATCTGGTATCGGATCTTTGGAAAGTATTTATCAATATTAGCTGTTTGCCTGAATATTTTCAATTCAAATAAATAAGACATTTTGATTCAATAAATACGTTGGGTCAAAAATTGTTTTAGATTTCAAATTTTTTAAAATATGAAGTGAAAGTTACATTCATGTTTCCTAATTGTGCTATGCCTTTAAAAACACAGTCACCTCTGCACAGATCGTCTAATCTAAATATATGCATATGGCTGACTTACAGGTTTTAAATGTTGCAACCAATCGGCTAGGCTGCTATTAATTATGATCTGCACTGAAATGTTGTTGAACTAATTTGCATAAGACAGACATTTCTAAAATCCGAATTTTCGGATTAATATGTTTAGGGGGGGGGAACATCAACAAAATGGAAATCTGCATTCGCGATGGGGGAAGGGTAACAAAAAATTTAAAGGAAATGTTAACACCCAACAAAACATCGAACTTAAGCACTAAATTAACAGAATGGGCAAACAGTAGATCCACTAGGTTGAAACGCAGCATTTCCGAAATGTGCTTAGCAGGCCCCCTTTGGTTAAAAAACAAACACAACAGCATACGAAGCCAGTGTTGAAGATAGGCTAAATACGATTAGAGAAAGGCTTCCTATATGTAAAACATAGCTATTTTCCGTGTAAGTAGTTCTGCCTCCAGGCAGAACAAAAAAATTAAAATACATGAATTTCTATTTATATACGGGAAATACATCTAAAATTCCTTATTCCTTTATCAGTAGTGTATGCGACTTCTGCCAGGCCTAATTCAAGCATTCATCAGTAGAGTGTATGTTTAACATGTGTGTTTTTTAACATATATTACCTATTATATTTAGCATACAGTTAACACTACTGACATTAAAACTTCATGTAGTTAGCTTCGGCACAGATTGAATGTTGATATATATTTTTACTATTTTTCGAAGTAGTATTTATAAGAAATCCTCTTTTAATTTTGAAATGCCACATCATGTGCAAGCTAACCTTAGCGCTCCTGAATATCAGTACCGTTTATATTCCGGTACAGTACAAAATCCGACTTTCAATGAAATCAATCATGTGCGCGTAACCCTTTCTAGCTTTCCAATGAAACAGTGCCTCCTTAGAGGACGCTTCTGCTTTATGCTCTGACGCCCTTGCAACCTCCATTGGATGTATCCTGTGGCGTCCTCTTGACATTGAGTTATTACAGCTTACAGCTCGCAACATTCCTGTAGAAATGCTGCATTCACACTTCATTTTTGGATTACTTCGTAGACGTTGTGAAGCCTCGGGTTCATTAAATTACAACATTGTTTATCACGTTTTCGAGGAACCTAATGTCGAAGCTACTATTGAAATATATGTCTGTATGTATTCTTTCAAATACTTTAAAATAGCTAATAGTTTCTGTAGACAGAGTTAATCTTTTAATCCGTACGTTACGTTGTACGTCAATAACTACTGAGCGATGTTAATGATTATGAAGTTGCCTAATATTCTTGACGAATCACCCGAGACAATAATAACAGTTATCTTTCAATGCTTTGTTGAATGGACATTCTGCGAGATGTAGGGTTGGTATCCAAGGTGAATTAAGTTAGACGATAGTTCAATAGGTAACTGATTACACTGTATATAATTCATGAACACTGTATTTGGAAGTGACAGTAAAATAAATTTATTCTTCTTTGAGCCTTTTCTGCTATTTTGAGTACTTGCACGATTTTTACTTTGCATAGATCTTTGGTTCTAAATGAACTTTATTGTACTGACTGTTTTATGAAAAATAACCCCTGTAAGCGTAAGGCGATCCTTTGCATGAACTTTACAAAGGCAGTTGCTACTTGCTTCTAACTTATCTATGGCTTATAGCGCCAAATGCAATTTCAAAATCGTACTGAGTTGCTGGTATTTGCCTCTAATCCAGATTAACGTAATTTTTACAGAATTTTCGTGATCAAGTTCTTATAATCATAGATATGGATAAGCTTAGGTACTGGATCTGCTAACTACTTTCGACCCTAAAGACAGAAAATTTCTTGGATATGGACATTTGCAGTCGGCCATAGTTTAAGAAAGGTTAACTGAGCCTCTAGTAGCGGTGTGATTTTTTATTGCGCTGCAAGTGCAGACTCATGTAAAATTTAGGGCTTGCTAAATTAAGCTCAAGCACCATATTTCTATTCCCACCTAGGCTATAGTGAGACCTTCAGGGGTGATCGCCAGTAAAGGGGAGCTATATACCACAGTACCTCCATTGCGGCGGACGGGGACATTCGGATATCCTTGCGGAACACCTCGCATAATTGCTATGGCAATTATTCAGTGTCAGCAAGAAAATGCATGCGTTCTCAGCTGGCACTACCTTAACCGAAATGCCGACTGTTGTGAGGGCAGGCTGTGAGGGGTTTATAATGTGTATCCGGGCAAGGTTGAAAAAACTGGCTGACTGTAGATGTAAAAGCTAGGATTGCTCTTCATTGAGTTAAATAATTCAATTCAGTGTCATGCTACATATGATTATTTGGGACTGGATTGGCGGTTAAGAAGCGCACGATGTTGGGTGAACTGGTACGATATTCGTTTAGACGGCATCTCAGCTCAATCTGCTGTTGTAAAATTGTCGTTTAATTTGGAATTGTTTTTCTAGAAATGAAGAATGTTTAATGCATCATCCGTCCCCATGTCCATGTCAATCTGTCAATTATAATATAAGAAGTGTTACATTCCCCAATTATATTGGATCTTTCGATTATCCACAGTTTTTGCTTCTTGAACACGTTATAACAGCTTTCTACCATGTAATCCTTGTCTCCATCAAGATTTTGAAAGAATAAGATGACGAATATGACACAATATGTAGAAAAAGCCACATTTGGTGGCATATCTTTGATTGCATCATTCACAGCACTTGGATTCTGCAACATCATTGTAGCTACCATTATTTTGTCGTCAAAGCATCTTCGAAAACAGGTGACTTATGTTCTGGTGCTGATGTTGTCAATTACAGATTTCTTTGCATGTTCGACCTGGGGTGTTGTTGAGGGATTTGCTGCGATATATTTTGGACCTTCTAAAAGCACAGGTGCATTGGATATTCAGAAAGTGGATGCTTTCTGCAGATGGGCTGGTGCTTGGGGTTGGTTTTGCGTGCTGTCATCGCCATTGGGTCAAGCACTTATTGCTGTAAACAGGTTTTCTGCGGTGTTTGCACCCTACTTTTACAGCAAAATGTCCAGCACAAAAGAAGCAATAATTTGGTGGGTGATAGTGGTTTGGTTGCTTACGTTTGTGGCAGTTTTTGTTTTGGCGGGAACACGGCTGTTAGGTTCCTTCACTGTGCTGCCGACCTTTGGAATTTGTGTTTTTGATTACAGACTGCCGCTGTGGAAGCTTTCAATAGATGTCCTGTTTCTATATATTCCTTGTATGATCATGCTTGTTTGCTATACTTGCATATTTATGAAAATCAGAAATACTCAGACCTTAGCCGGAATAGCAGAAATACAGAGAAGAGCTCGTGGATCAAGAATGATGTTTTGGTGTTTTGTAGGATTATTACTATGTGTAATACCGGCTCCGGTTTATTATCAAATTTCTGGTTCCACAGGAAGATTGAAGATATCTGATGAATATTCAAGCTGGGCCTATACTGTTATAGTAATATATGGCTTGAACTATGGAATCAATTTAATTTTTTACTTAATATTCAATCCAACATTTAGAAGGGAAGCACTGTTACTACTTTCAGTTTTCCGTATCCATTGCTGTTGCTTTCACCGCAATGAAGTTAGGTCAGCGAAATGAAGAGCGCTTATTCAGTGGACTTTAAAATGTTTGTATTGAAATAAAGCGAACTAAGGTCATATAATCGATATGATAATTTTCGGTCGATAATATAATTTTCATTCAGGTCTTCTGTTGGTTAATTATTGGGATTTCGGTTAGCAGGTTTGTGTTTATCCATATTCTTGCTAATAGCATTTGGATAGCAAAATTATGTACTAAGCTTGACTGCATATATTTCGCTTCAGATGTATCGCTTCGGTTGCATGTATGTTAAGCCCTGAAGCAGAAAACATTATACAACTTTTCAATGATAAATAGCAGTTGACATATGTTGGAACAAGAATTTTTAAATACATTTAGAACTTCCAGTCAAATGGAGACGGATTTCTACGAGAGTTAGTAGTCATTTTAAAAACACTATGCACTATGCACAAAACACTAAATTTCACTAAAACTTTCAACGACTTTACCTGTCCACGATTGTCCACCTGTGATTTTTAAAAGATTGCGCATTCCTATTTGATACTATTTAATGAGAAATAGTTTCTAAGTATTGACAACATACATGGGCAATGAACTTGGCTCTAGCCTGCACAGCCTTTGAGTTCACTGCGGGGGGGGTTAGATTTCTAATTTTCCACGATATGTTTGGACTGTGGTTTTTACAAAGCGATGTTTTTGTTACGCATCTTTCAAGCACCTTTGTCGGAAAGATTTGCTAACTTTTGCGAAATCCTCCAAGATTTTGATGAATGTCGCAAAAAACTTTTTTCTCTCTATTTATAATCAAGAGCATGTAAGCCAAATATATAAGCAACTGCAGGTGCAACGACCAATGTGGCATGCAACAATGGGGGGGGGTCGTAAAAATCGCCGTAAAAATTACACGTTCCCGACGGAAAAATTTTTGGTTGGTTCTCCAAAATTTTTTTATTTGCAATAAAATCGGTCATCGGAACTTTAATTCTTTTTACTCTGAAGAACCGAGAATGTTTTTTAAAATTCAGCATATTTTTAAGCAAAAATAGCAATTTTCTCTTAAAAATCGGATACATTTCAATTTTTTCTTCATAAACGAAATAAATATGCTGTTAAAAATTAGAACATTTT
Source organism: Trissonchulus latispiculum (assembly GCA_030248195.1). Taxonomy (NCBI): domain Eukaryota; kingdom Metazoa; phylum Nematoda; class Enoplea; order Enoplida; family Ironidae; genus Trissonchulus; species Trissonchulus latispiculum. The sequence goes on from JASAND010026814.1 coordinate 19,605, forward strand.
TAGGATTATAGTTGCAGGAAATTTAAAGAACTAGGAAATTATTTGAGTTTTTGCACTTTTTCCCTATTTTTTGTACCTACTATTTGAAATGCCATTTGCCGAGTATTTCGGTTGCGTATTTTGGTTTTTGACTGAGTATCCTTAAGGTGCTGGTTTCCTTTCGGGCAGTTTTGACTCATACGGCTTTAATCCTTTACGTAAATAGCTAACACTTGCGAAATTAATTCATTAACTAACATTAATTAACATTATGGAACCAGTCCCGACTTTTTAGGCCAAAAGGTAAGAAAGTTTTGGTGTTTGGTCTTAGGCTTCCAGTAGATAGACCAGACACCGGATTGGCTACTATGGCTGGAAAGAGGACACAAAAATGAACATTTTTGCTTTACAACCTTTGAGCTATCTCCAGTGGTTAAGTCAGTATAAGCAAAAAACCATTTTGAGTGTCAAAAAATTGCCATTTTCGAGGACATCAGTTTTTTCAAAATTACTGCCAAACCTTACGAACAATTTTCGTCCATTTATACTCAAGCGATACAGCGTCTAAATGCACATTTTATGAATCCCTATTAGCCAGACTTTATTGCTTTCAGCTAGAGATTTGGTCGGAAGACCATTTTGGCCAAACTGCGGTTATTTTGTTTTAAACATCGATTTCTCAAAACCTACTCGACAGATTCCGGAGATTTTCGCCAACATGAAAATTCGTACTACTGCGGAGGGACGTTTTTCTCGATTTTGGCTAAAACGTTCCCAGTTTCGATAAAATTTAGTGCAAAGTTTAAAGTTTTAGGGTCTCCGAGCATTTTGCGAATTTTCTCAAACGTTAAGTGACACTGAGCGAAACCCAAAAAAGCGACACTCGGCCCATATGTCTGCTGTATGACAGCCCAAAAAGAAATTTTGCCTGGTTCCGCATTTTTAAAAAATCGATGTACGAAGATTTTTGGTCTATATTTAGCCGTTATATCTGAAAATTTTTGCTAATTTTTTGCTAATTTTGCAAGTTTCGTAAGCTCATGTGAATGTCCTGATTATAAGCTTTAGAACGATGTATAAAGCTCTTTCCAAGTGCCAAAATTGCGAAAGTTATAGCGTTTTAAAAAATCACCACAAAAGCACTGCACAAAAGGATACCAGCACCTTAAGCGTTCGACTGCGAATTCAACTCAACTTAA
>JASAND010026815.1:0-19429 GCA_030248195.1 Trissonchulus latispiculum
TCTTCCTCATTCTTGCCTATTCCGGCTTTTCTGAATGATGTGCTGTTGGCTTGCGAACTACGAGGACGTGTGCTGGACTTTGGATGGTTGATGTGCCTCATATAGCCATCTAGGCTGACGAGCCCGGAAATCACAACAACACAACAACATCCATTGAATTGCTTGGAGCTGTTCGAGTCTTGTCTTCTCCCTTTGAGACAGTTAGTCGCATATCCTCGTTAAAATGTCTTAAAAATTGAGTATATAATATGTTTGCTTTCAAACTAACATTGAAGCTACCCATAAAACATATTTTCAGAAGCATTGTTCTATGCTCCTTCAAACGTTGCATTGGCTGGGAGATCAGGGCGGAGTAGTATTTGTGTAAAAATTGTAAAGATCGACACAATAAACAAACGAAAACGTTTCCGCTGACTATACAAACACATACACAAGCATTATATTACGTGCTTACATACTTACAGACACATAATGTACCTGTTCATTAGGTACCTGTTGAATGAAGATGTTGAAGGTATACTGAATCTTCGTTTTCGCCGCATCTCGCTTGGACTGAAGATTTTGGGATGATCTTGTCATCATTTCAATAACCTAAAATACATATTATCCCAAAGTTTATTATGCAGACGTGTACATATACACAATGACAATCACTAGCGGTGGCCAAAATCTGGAATGTTGTCATTTCAAGCCAAATTTTTCAATTTCGTCAAAAATAGCGAACTTTTCACTAAAATAGGTCGGGTTTGGCTTTAAATGCAATAAAACATCTTTTCTATGTGATAGGATGCTTAAAATGCAAAAATTAAACAAATTTCAAAGAATTCCAAAATTTGCCTATGTTTACGTGTTAAACATATACAAAATTTTCAAAATTCAATTTTTCCTGAAATTTTTCACAAATGTTGGTATTTCTCGATGTAGACCTATAAAACAACCCGCTCTTTCGAATGGCACCGTCAAAATTGTTCTGGCACGCTTTCAGCAAAAAATCCGTGTGGGTTTTTTCCCGCCGATGGGTTTTTCCCGCATTGGGCTTTTTCCAACACGAAAAACTTTAATTTCTCCATAACGACAGGGCCTAGAGAGACAAATACCTCATTCGAAAGCTTAGGGCAACCCTAATTAAATATAGTATCAAAGTCGTGCTAGCCCAAACCAGTCGAAAGTTCTGGTCCAAGAAAGAAAAAGTGGGCTTTTTCCCAGCTTGACTATGTGGGCTAAAGCTACATAAAAACTAATGCCAAAGAAGTTCTAAACGCATTAAAACCCCCCATACTGCTTCAGAAAAAATTTTTCGCTGGGTTCTGACCATTTTTTTACCCGAAAAGTGGCGAAATTTTGGGGGTAAAAAATGGTCAGCTGGTGGAGCCCCAATGCAGCAGGGGATATGGTGTCTTAATACTTGGGGCCAATAAAAATCCACATGTACAGCATTGGAGCCCGGCGTCTGTCCACGCTAGTAAGAAAAGTTTGGAAATTCCGATATGACCCTTAGCTCTTGGCGGTGGTTTTGGGAGGTCAAATTTGAAATTACGCTGAAAACTTTCTATTTGGCCCAGGGGTCTCATACTTATAGTTTGTGGTCATCTAGGGTGGTGCTATATTATCACACATTAGTGGGACTCGCCGGGTCTACCAGGCTTCCAGGGCGGTCCCGTTTTTTTACCCTTATTTGGGGGTGTTTTTTATCCCGGGTTTGGCTATAATATATAGGCAAGTTTTTAGGCTTCCTGGGCCTTGAAATAAATTTTTGATCAGTCACGTGACCCTGACCAAGGTCACGTGACCCTGGGCCAAGTTACGTGACCAGTCCAGATGCGAAACTACTACGCCAAATTGTTTGCGCTGTGCTTACTAGAGCGATAGAACACCAAATAAGTGGATTCCTAGCTTCCTGGAGTCAATAAACAGTGTTAAGAGAATTGGCCGTGGTAGCCACTTTGTACCTAGGGGTCGAGAACTAAAATGCGAAGTCCAGCCTGCTCAAAAAAACTTGGGGGTCCAAATTTTTTACATAATAACACTACGGACCAGAAAAACGCGTGTAATTACACACTTTTTTCTGGAAAATAGCAAAAAATTTTTGGCGACTGTGTAACATTACACAAAAATTTTGGACGAGTTTTGCCTAATAGCCGGAACTTTTTCGAATGAGCCTTGATTTGTTCACACATATTTACCGTTTCTGGGGGGCTTCGCCCCCCAGACCCCCGTCTATACGTTCTTTTACATTTAATTTTGGTGTTGCCCAAGGGTTTGCTTTATCTGGACTTACCAATCCACGATTAGTTAGTAAAGACATATTTGTTCATTCAGTTATTCACTATATTACGTATATACACTTAGTTCAGATAAATTTCAGAACAGGTTTGTGCTATAGAAGGCCTTACGAGAAAAACTTTGATTTACGTTGGGCAAATCTGCCCAACGTAAATCCTGTTGCTATCGCGCCCCTACATAATAACGTACTTTGGTGTAGTAAGTCATTTGACTATCCACATTAACGTGAGGAAGAGCCATAACAGAAGAAGTTGTACAAGCTTTGATATGATGATATGAAACCTAAAATACATAACATGCCATTACCTACACACAAGAATAAAAATGCTCCGACGGTATATACAGGGTTGGGCGAGACCGAGATTTCACCGAGACAGAGATTTCACCGAGACTGGCCAAGTCTCAGCTTTTGGGCGAGACTAGCAATTTTTAGCTTAAACTTAATTTCTTCCAGTTTTTTTAAGGCTTAAGCCCAGAATTAGGGACTAAAGACATAAACATACATACGGTTTCCGCACCTCTTTTGTTAATTTTCAATACATTGATTTACAATTTTCGCTGAAATTTTGTTTTCAAAAAATTTCCGGTCTCGGTCCGAGACCGAGCAAGTCTCGGCTTTTGGGCGAGACCGAGACTAGCAATTTTTGGTTTAAACTTAATTTCTTATAGTTTTTAAGGCTTAAGCCCAGTATTAGGGACTTTAACACCTAAACATGGGCGTATCCAGGGGAGGGGTTTTTGGGGTTGAAACCCCCTCCTTTTGGGTTAAGTTTTATCAACAAGTAACAAAAATGCTCCGCACAAAAGGGGATAATATGTGTGTTGGGCCTATGTCTATCCTTTAAATTCCGGTTGAGAAAGGCATAAATCCGACACCGCAAAAGTTGCTCAGCTCACTTAGGGCTTTCATTTGATACCAAATTTTACCACTTTTGAAAAAAATTTTTTTTGACCCACAATCGCCTAAGTCCCCACCCCACCCCACCACAGCACTCTACAGCCACTTTGGGTGTGCAGTTCTATGGCAAAAGTTGCTCAGCTCACTTAGGGCTTTCATTTGATACCAAATTTTACCACTTTTGAAAAAATTTTTTTTGACCCACAATCGCCTAAGTCCCCACCCCACCCCACCACAGCACTCTACAGCCACTTTGGGTGTGCAGTTCTATGGCAAAAGTTGCTCAGCTCACTTAGGGCTTTCATTTGATACCAAATTTTACCACTTTTGAAAAATTTTATTTTTGACCCAAAATCGCCTAAGGCCCCACCCCACACCACCACAGCACTCTACAGCCACTTTGGGTGTGCAGTTCTATGACAAAAGTTGCTCAGCTCACTTAGGGCTTTCATTTGATACCAAATTTGACCACTTTTGAGAAACTTTATTTTCGACCATTTGACCCTCCCACCCGACTGACCCTTCAAACGGCAAAGTAGAACCAGCCCAGCAAAATAGGTATATACGTCGGACGGCAAAACGAATACCGGGAATGAGCTGGGCACACCAGAAAACCCCTATAGACAAAGTTTTGAGAGGCCAGGTAGAGCCTACTATGGACCTCCAGGAAGCGGTTTCCGACTTGACCCTCCCGACGGAACACTATATAGAACCAGCCCAGCAATAGACACGTCGGACGGCAAAACGGATACCGGGAATGAGCTGGACACACCAGAAAACCCCTATAGACAAAGTTTTGAGAGGCCAGGTAGAGGTCTACTATGGACCTCCAGGAAGCGGTTTCCGACTTGACCCTCCCGACGGCAAAGTGGAACCAGCCCAGCAAGATGGGTGGGTCTGAAAGGTAAAACTGACTGCGGGAATCGATTCTCCGTGCCAGAAAACCATTGTATGGAAGATTTGAGCTTTCAAAGTTAAATAGACAGCGAGAAATTTCGATTTTTCATTTTTCGAATTTTCGCCATCTTTGACGGGCCACTGTGGTCGCTAGGGAAGTGATAGAGAAACGCAACCTGGACCGTTAGTTAGTTCAATATATGTAATTTCTGAATATCAAAAGAAATCAGCTCCAGCTCGTAACGTTCGGCCTGGGCGACGACCACAAAAATGGTCACTTTTCGCTGAGCCGACTTTGCTGCGCCACTGCGGCGCTGTGGCGCAGCTGCGGCGCAAAAAAAGTGGTGATTCTTAAATTCTTTAGAGGGTACTACTCAGGGTTTTTTTCAAAACGGCCAGTGGGCATTTTAGTGGGCAAACTTAGGATTGAGTGGGCAAATTTAGAGATCGGTGGGCAAAATTACAAAATTTTGCTAAGCGATTTTTAACCTTAAATTTAACTTTGCTCAATTAATAACGTGATTTATTCCATACCATCGAATTTGCGGTCGTTTTCGTTAGTTGTGCCTTAAGCAATCTTAGTTTTTATACAATACAGGGTTCTTATACATGTTAAAACATATTAAAACAACAGCAGGGGGTCTGGGGGGCGCAGCCCCCCAGAAGCTGAACGAATTTTTCAAATTTTGATATTTTTGCACATGTTTTGAGTCATAGTTTCGATTTTCTGCAGTTGAATTTTTCTATAAATACATTCCATCTTCTTTATAAAGAAATTTTGCAACATTTCGAGGAGACATATTATTTAGAAATAGACAGTAAGTGAAGTGAAGTAAAGCTAAGGGGAGTTTGGAACCACCTCCGTGGGAAATCCGATGGACATGGACCCCATCAAATGCAGATCCCCACAGGTGCTCCCTGGCATCCGTCTGGTCAACGGCGCGAATGGGTTCCACACTCCTGGGGTCACGGTATTAATTTGCTGTGTCGGATTAACATGGAAGCGTGGCATCATTCCTTAAATATGCTACCGAGCTGTTGGATCCATCCCCATCATCCCCTGGATGTCCTGGATCATCAACATGCGAAGACGTGTGCTGGATTGCTGCTTGCTGAAGTGCCCCTCACAGGGTATTTTTTAGGGATTTTTTTCCGGGGGAGGGCTTCCCGGGGGGGCCCGGGCCCTAGGCCCCCCGCCACCCCCTGTAAAAAATACCCTGCCTCATATAGTATTTTGCTGACGAGCCCAGATCAGAAGAAGAAGAAGTAAAGCTAATCAAGTTAGCAGTAACACAGGAACCCCAGCGGCAGCCCCCAGAAAAAATTGAAGATTTTTTGAAAATTAGCAATAAAACTGTAATAGAAATGTTCACTTCTTTTACCTCTGTGGTCCAATTTTTCAGTGGGCAAACTGCTGGGCAAATTTAAATTTGAGTGGGCAAACTTTTGGCCGAGTGGGCAAATGCACCCAATTTTGCCCAAAAAAAACCGTGGTACTACTAGACCCCATAGCCCTTTAGGTTGGCCCACCGCTGCAGATCACGTGAAAGCGGCGAACATTATGTACAATACAACCATCAAATAGGAGAAACCGGAAAAAAAACATCGCCGCCATAACCGGTCCGGGGCGCAACTTTTTAACGGTAAGTGATACGGGGCTGAAACTTCACAGACATACTAAACTCGATGTGCTCTACAATTTGCGCATGAAATCTGCGCAGGATCTGCGCAGGATTTTGCGCAGCTTCTGCGCAGCTTATTTTACACTGTCTCCAGCCACTTTTCACACATATTATAGGGGTAGCTGCCGCGACCCCTAAAAAAAATCACCCCGCCCTGACTCACAGGAAAGTCGCAGAGACCCCATTTTTTCCATGGTTTTCCAGCCACACATCTCGACATTACAACCTGTGAGTTTGAGCGCCTAGGCCCTGTCCATGCGTTCAGGAGAGACCTTTAAGTGAGGGTACCCAAAACTGACCTCAAAAACGTTCATGGCCGAAGTTCGAATTTCGGATGCTATTTTTTAAGGGTTCGGTTCGAAAAGGGGGGAGGGTACCTAAAAATTACCAAAAATCCATGATTTTGCAATATTTGGCCAAAAATTTTGGGGGATCGCCAAAATCTGGCAGGGGGGTCGTCATTTTGGTGGGGGTCCCCTGTTTGTTTATTTGCTCAAAAAAGTGCGCAATGGCACACTTTTCTATGAATTTAGCAAAAAATTTTGGGATTGTGCGCACACGTGCGCACGTTTTTCCAGACACAGTAAAAGTAAATTGTTAAAATTAATTAATGAATAGTCACAAATTGCTCGTGGACTTTAGAAGAATTGTTGCAGAATCAGGGGGCTCCGGTTCCCTCTCCCCCGTTGCGTAGTTTGTGGGTTTCTCCTGCCATTCAGGCAAATGCTAATTCGTACGAAACCGCAATTTTAGCTAAATTATAGTATATAGTTTCCGGCTATGCCCACTTTTTCTACAAATTGCGCAAAAAATTGGGACAGTGCGCAGAAGAGCGCAAAACAAAAACACTGGGGGTCCCCCACCCCCTAACACGCCTATGCCTATGACCATATGTAGGTGTACATATATATATATATTATATATATATATATATATATATATATATATATATACACCTGGGGGCGAGGGGGGGGAGAACCCCTCCCCCCAAATGGACTAGTCCCGACCCACCCTTGCAATTTCGGAGGTAGGACACCACCCCAAAATGACCAAATCTCAGCCCCCACCCACCCAAATTTGCAAGACCCCACTCTCAAAATTTTCAAAATTTTCGCTCAAAATTAAGAAAAAGTTCGAAACTTTACCCGAAAATTCTATTTTTTCGAATAAATGACAACATCGTTTGTACTATTGCTAATTTTTGCTTGTAAATAGCGAATTTTTAGCGAAATCGCAATTTTATTCTTAATTTTAGAAGAAAAACATTTACCCCCTCCCCCAAATTCGATTTTTCCGGGACCTCACCACACCCAAAACCGGCTGACCCCATCTAATTTCGGCTACCCCCACCCCGAGGGTCTTTTTTACAGGGAGGGGGCCCAAAATTAACCTCCCCCCCGAAAATGCCCCGGGATTTTGGGCTTTCCCCTTAATGAGGTCTACATTTTTTCAGCTTAATTCAGGCATTTTTGAGAACTTTTTGTGTTTCACCATGCAAAATACGATAAAATTACCATTTTTGGCTCATTTTTTCAAAAATCTTCCACCCCCCAGGAAAATACCTAAAAAATACCCTGCACCCCACCCCAACTTTTTCTCAAGGTGATATATATATATATATATACGCCTATGCCTATGCCTATGACCTTCACGCCCCCAGAAGTAAGCCAGTTAAAAAGCACAGGTGTACCTGGGGCAGGGGACTGGGGGCATAGCGGTATATACTTGGGGGAAGGGCGGGGGGTGGGGGCAAGGCCGCACCCAGGGGGGGGTTAAAGGGGTCTAGAGACCCCCCTTTGGGATGGCAAAATAGAAACTTTTTCCTATTTTCATGGCAAAAACAGCTGTTTTTAAAAAATTTTCGCGCCTTCGGCAGATAATTCAGGTTTTGCAAGAAATAAACGTCCAATGTACTGTTTTGGTCAAATGCAAAAATTCTTCAACCTGGGTGGGGGGGACAACGCCCCCCAAAATGGACAAGTCCCGACCCCACCCTCGAAATTTTGGTGGCAGTCCATAGGGGTGTTGGGGGGGGGGGGGTGGCGGGGGGGGACCCCTCCCCAAATGGAGGGGTCGCCGGCCCTCCCCCCCAAAAATGTTCAACCCCCTACCAGAATTTTTGTATATTTTTCGCCAAAAATTCGAAAATTTTCAAAAAATCTGCAAAAAATCGCTAAAAACAGCTGGAAATTGAGAAAATTTTTCAGTTTTTTAATGAAAAACCGATTTTTTGCCGACCTTCCCCTCGGAAATTTTTCTTACCCCTCCCCCATGGGCATAGGTGTGGCTGGGCAAAAAATCTGGGCACTTATTTAGATGTAAAAAGGCGATTTTTTCGTTTTGCCCCCTTATGGTTCGAAAAATGTTTTGTCTCCATTTTCCGTTGGCTGAGAAGTTGCCCCTAGGTAAATCGAGGTCGCTGATTTCAAAAATCGAATCGAGAGATCGATCCGATCGATCGATCGATCAGTAGAATCGATCAAAATCGATCAAAAAATTTTTTGTCTCCGATTTTCGCGAAAAGTCACCTCTAGGGTAATTCGGGGGCGCTGATTCCGAATCTGCAGTCGAAATTTCGATCCGAGCTGCCAAAATCGAGTTATTGTCGAATTTTTGAAAAATCGATTAAAATCGATTTTTGCGGGCGAACGATCGATTTTTATGAAATTTCGAGTGCAGATTCGGAATCAGCACCCCCGAATTACCCTAGGGGCAACTTTTCGCGAAAATCGGAGACAAAAATTTTTTGATCGATTTTGATCGATCGATTCTACTGATCGATCGATCGATCGGATCGATCTCTCGATTCGATTTTTGAAATCAGCGACCTCGATTTACCCTTGGGGCAACTTCTCAGCCAAATCGGAGACAAAAAATTTTTCGAACGATAAGGGGGACCAGACCAAGGCGAAAAAAAAATCCCCCCCCCCCCCCCCCCCATCTAAATAAGTGCCAAAATCTGGGGGGGGGGGGGGGGGGGGGGGTTCCGACGGACGGTGGGGGGACCCCCTAAATTTTCGATTTTATGCCATTTTTGGCCACTTTGGCCAAAAATCTGGGGGGGGGGGGTAGCAAAATCTGGGGGGGTCGCCAAAATTTGTCATTTTGGTGGGGGGGGGTCTGTAATTTTGTTTTTGAAAAACAGGATTTCCTTGATTAAAATTTTATCACCGCTTGTTTTGTTATTTTGAAATGTAATCGAACGCATTCATATAAAATTTGAGTAAAATTGGTCTTGTTCTGAGAAAGTTAGTTAAAATCTATTTTCAGTGAAAACTTGATGGAGAAAGTTTGCTGACTTGATCCCACATTATCATTGTGTTTGGGATCCAGACAGTTCATTTTAACTCGCATGCAGGATTAAACGAGTTAAAAAATTTTAACTCTACTCTTGTAACTCGCGCGCGAAAAGGCCCTTAGTATCAAAAAGTCAAGGAATAGTGAGTAATAGTTGAGTTGATTTGCTGAAAAGAATAAACAATTAAACACCTCTGCTTAAATGGATTAAAATTTAACTAAAGTTTGACCAAAAAATGTAGGGAGCGAAATTGTTTTGTTTATACTAAATTAGCGGTACATTTTTGCTGCAGCAATGTATATATTTTCTGTACCGTCATGGATTGAACTTTTTTTGGTTGAAAAAGAAATTTTAAAAACTAAAATTCTTCTAAAGAAGCCAATTTTTTAAGTTTTGAAAGCTCAGTAGGTGCCACTAGGCATTTGGTAAAAAATTAGTCTATGTCCCAGCATATTGTATCTCGAATATAAGCTAATTTGGTCAAGAACTGCGATAATTATTAAAATTTAAAGCAGGGAGAAAAATGGGGCGGTGGTGTGGGGGTTATAAAAATTTATAAATTATAATTTATTAAAATACCATTTATAAAAATCTCTGCAATGTGAATCCAACAAAAATTAGTAAAAATAGCATAATTATGAAGTTTAATTTAAGCTCAATCCAACGCTATATATAAAATGTTCGTGACTACGACTTATCTTGCCCCCGCAACAAATTTTTAAACAATTTCTCTTTTTAGGTGGTTTTTGGCTAGTTTACATTGGTTGCGATAAATCAATACGACGGACAACTTAGAAGGCGAAAGTTTAAAATTCATTCGGGGGCAACATGAGTCGTCTCAAACAAAAAGTAGTATTTTTCGAAAAAATCGGATTTTTAAATTTTGAAAAATCACACAGGCCACATGACAGCTGACGCATAAGCGGTCCTGAAAATCCAATTGAAAAATTTTTCCATTAAGTGAGTCGCGAGTAATAGCCAGTCAAAGTTGGAAAATCGGCAAAGATCAAAGGATTTCGAAAATCGAAAAATTTGAATAACTATCGCAAGTCTTGACCCAATTAGCTTATATTCGGGACACTATATGTTTGGGACATGGGCTAATTCTTCACCAAATGCCTAGTGGCATTTACTGAGCTTTCAAAAATCGGCTTCTTTTGAAGAATTTTAGTTTTTTCAAATTTCTTTTTCAACCAAAAGAAAGTTCATTCCATGTAGGTTCAGAAAATATATACATTGCTACAGCAAAATGTACCGCTAATTCAGTATAAATAAAATAATTTCGCTGACTGCATTTTTTGGTCAGACTTTAATTGTAGGTAACAGCTCGATATTATTTTACCAATCTTAAGGCCAGTTCACACTAGGCAACTTTGGGGCAACTTAGTTGAAGCAACTTGGTTGCTTCAACCAAGTTGCTCAAAAGTTGCCCAATGTGAATTTAGTGGCAACTGAGAAAAAAGTTGCCGCAACCAAGTTGCCGCGATCGCGCTTGGGGCGATTTCTAGCGGCAACTAACACGTTGATTGGTCGATTCAAATTATAAAAACAGGCGCGCAGGAATTCCTGCATTTGATAGGCTGTTGCTTCAACTAGTTGAAGGATCAGGTTGTGCAAGTTGCTGCAACTTTTTCGTGTGTAAAACGACTATCAATGCTACAGTTGCCTTGCAGATATATAAATTTCGTATTTCGTATATTTCTTTACTTTCATGTGTATAACGTACTTACATGATGCATATAATAGCATATAATGAAACACTAAACGTATGCTGTGTATTCCAAGCACACACTTTCAAAGCGCTCGTGTATTTACGCTACACATTTTAGAATGCGTATTCTAATTACACAGATTAACTGTATTTTCCGCAATAATGAACACTTTAAGCCGAAAAACTTTGACTTTTTTGAACGTTTTTCAAATTTACTCCAAAAATAATCAAATTTTGGTCAATTGAGCGCCGTTTGGTCCCCCTCCTGCATATATATGCAGGAACTAGTTCAACTTTGAACTAGTTGAACCGGATCTGGCCAGTCATGGGCCGGATCCAAAAATAGCACCACCAATGAATTCCCAATGGCCAATAACCATTGTATGCAAAAGTATGTTGTATCTCCAGTAGCTTCAACCGGGAACAGGTTCAACTTTGAACCAGTCGGACCAGATCTGGCCAGCCATGAGCCGGATCATAGGAGTAAGGCGGGGGAGGGGGTGACAGGTTGTGGGGGTAGCCCCCCAGCCATTTTCTCATTCCCCGGAACATTATGGGGGGGGCTGGGGGGGGGGGGGGGTTTAGTCGCGTCAATGGCGATTTCTCATTCAAAATTATTTTAACAAAATTTTTAACCCAACTTTAATGTTACAAGGACAACAAGTCCTGAATTTTTCTCAACTTCAAACGACTCCCCAGATTTTACGAAACAGTTTAATACAAGCCAAGGCCGAAATGGGCGGAGTAAGTCTTGCCGGGTTAATGTATGTCAACCTGTCAGAAGATAAGGAGCTACGCAAAAAACCGTTGCAACTACGAAATCTACGCTAAAGCGTAGTATTTAAAACTGACCACATTGGCTTGTAATAGTTGTTGTTAAAGAGGTTTGAGCGCAGCTTGTTAAACAACCGACTGATCTTTACTTGAGCAAAGATTACAAAGAAACTAACTGAAAATCAGGTTCAAGGAGAACTAACGTTCTAGTACAGAATCATTACTACAGTTACGAAAGTTTCAAATAATTATATCTGGTGATATGTATACAAAACTTTTGAAAGTTAGCAGTTCTACAAAATATATATATAGGTATGAAACTACATAGTTAGCTAGGAAAGATAGAGTACAATAATGTTTAGCTGTGACGTTTTTATATTAACTTTAACACTCCCACTCAGCTAAACACTATTGACTCTCAGCAAATCTCTTAATTCTTGATGTCTTTGTTTGGGAAGAGACTTCGTGAAAATGTCTGCAACCATTTGTTGAGTGGGGCAGTACATTAGTTCAATTTTCCCTTCGGCCACGGCTTCTTTAATGAAATGATGCTTTATATCAATATGTTTCGTACGTGAATGGCTTGTAGGATTCTTCGACAGGAACAGGCAACCCTGATTGTCTTCATTTATCGGGGTGGGCCCTGATTGGATGTAACCAAGGTCCCCCAACAGATAACGAAGCCATATAAAGGGAGGAAGAGGGGAGGGGGAGAAGGGAAGAGAAAGGAAGAGGAAATGAGGGAGGGGGAGGGAGAGGGGGAGAAGAAGAGGAGAGAGAGAGAGGGAGGGGAGGATGTTTTTTGGAAGGTGATGGGGGAGGAGGAATGGGGAGGAATGGTGTGGGAGGGGGGGGGTTGATGGGGGGGAGTGAGGAGGGAATTTGAGAGATGAGATAGGTTCAAGGAGAACTAACGTTCTACAGAATCATTACTACAGTTATGAAAGTTTAAATAATTATATTCTGTGATATGTATCAAATTTTTGAAAGTTAGCAGTTCTACAAAATATATATATAGGTATGAAACTACATGTTATTAGAGATAGATACAATAATGTTTAGTGTGATGTTTTTATATTAACTTTAACATTCTATTCAGCTAAACATTATTGACTCTCAGCAATCTTTTAATTCTTGATGTTTTTGTTTGGGAAGAGATTTGGAAATGTCTGCAACCATTTTTAGTGGGGAGACATTATTCAATTTTCCCTTCGGCCACGGCTTCTTTAATGAAATGATGCTTTATATCAATATGTTTCGTACGTGAATGGCTTGTAGGATTCTTCGACAGGAACAGGCAACCCTGATTGTCTTCATTTATCGGGGTGGGCCCTGATTGGATGTAACCAAGGTCCCCCAACAGATAACGAAGCCATATAGCCTCCTGTGCGGCTGCACAGGCTGCCACATACTCTGTTGCATCTACTTCATCAAGAACAAAAGTGAGGTGTTGGCCAAATTTAAAGAATACGAAGTAGAATCGTCTAATACAACGGGGAGAACCATCCACATCCTGAGGACAGATAATGCAAAAGAATATCAGTCCAAGGAGTTCGAAAACTTCTGCAAGGCCAAAGGTATAAGAAGACAAACAACAGTGCCTTACTCACCTCAACAGAATGGTGTGGCTGAGCGCATGAATAGAACACTCGTGGAAATGGCGAGATGTATGTTGGATCAGGCAGGTCTTCCTAATATGTACTGGGCAGAAGCGGTGGCAACAGCTTCCTACTTGAGGAATCGCTGTCCTACAGAAGTTCTGTCAGTTACGCCGTTCGAAGCATGGACAGGAATCAAACCAGATGTTGGTCACTTAAGAACCTTTGGATGTGAAGCCTACATTCATATTCCTAAAGAAAGTAGGAAAAAGCTGGATCCAAAGGCCATCAAGTGTACTTTCATAGGCTACTGTGAAGGTAGCAAGGGATACAAATTTTATCTAAACAGCGAAAGAAAGGTCGTCCATAGTCGAGATGCTGTGTTTCTAGAAGAATCCACCAGTGGGAAGCAACGTTCCTCAGCTGTTTCGACTGTAAAGCCTCCACTACGACGCTCAGAAAGGATCAGGGCGAATATGGAGAAGGTGAAGACAGACGTGGACGTTAACAGTGCGTCTGTAGCTGATACAATCCTGGAACCGAAAACAATCCAGGAAGCTTTCAAGAGCGATTTGTCAGAGAATTGGAGAAAAGCGGCTGACTCTGAGTACTATTCACTGGTGAAAAATGAAACCTGGGAGCTGACCGAGTTGCCCCCCGGAAGAAAACTGGTCAGTTGCAAATGGGTGTTCAGAGTGAAATATAAAGCAGATGGGTCAGTTGATCGCTTCAAAGCCAGACTGGTTGCTCGTGGCTTTACACAGGAGGCCGGGGTCGACTATACGGAAACATTTGCTCCAGTCGCAAAGTACAACTCCATCAGAAGTCTTCTGGCCGTTGCAGTTCAGGAAGGAATGCTGGTTCACCAAATGGATGTAGAAACCGCTTTCCTGAGTGGGACGCTGGAAGAAGAGATATATATGAAACAACCTGACGGGTACGCTGAAGTCGGAAAAGAGCACATGGTGTGCAAACTGAAGAAAAGCCTATATGGTCTAAAACAGGCGCCGCGGTGCTGGAACAAGGCCATGGATGACTTTCTCTTGAGCATCGGCTATGTCAAGGGAAAAGCCGATGGCTGCATCTACTCTGCAAAGGTTAACGGAGGAGTGGTGTTGCTGGCATTATACGTGGATGACCTGGTGATAGCGTGCCATGATGAACCTTCTCTACGCTTGGCCAAGCAAGGTTTGATGTCAAAATTCAAGATGAAAGATCTGGGCCCAATCCACTTTTGCCTTGGAATACAGGTTAACTACGACCGAGAGAAAGGATTGATGCATCTGTCCCAAAAGAAATACATTGAGCAGCTGCTGAAAAGATTCAACATGGTTGACTGCAAGCCGTCAAGTACACCACTGGATTCTGGTGTGAAGCTGGAAAAACAGGATACTGCATCTGTGCAGACGCAGTTGTATCAGTCTGCAGTTGGCAGCCTCATGCACGCGGCAGTAGCAACTAGACCAGATATTGCCGCGGCAGTGGGAGTGGTCTGTCAACACATGGTGGCTCCGGGGGAAGGGCATTGGAAAGCCGTAAAGCATATCCTACGGTACCTACGGGGGACGTTTAACTATGGACTGCGGTACTCCAGATCCGCAGATAGAAAAGTATGCCTTGAGGGGTTCGTGGATGCCGATTGGGCAGGCGACGGGAGTTCTCGGCGGTCCACGACCGGGTATATTTTCCTCCTGTCCGGGTGCCCCGTGAGTTGGTGTAGTAAAAAACAAACTACGGTAGCGCTCAAACCTCTTTAACAACAGGTCTACTGTATCTAGAACTGTCATCGATGAATGTGACGATGTATCTGGCACCTCCAAGTGACTGCGTCGGCATAGGGCCGCAGATGTCACTGTGAATCACATGCAGCAAGTCTTCGCTTCTATGCGTGGAGCTTCTAGGGAAAGGAAGTCTAGTGATCTTTCCTTTGATGCAGCTTTCACAGATCCAGGTTTTTGGTTGTTTCAATGTTGCTGGAAGCCCGGTGGCCAGCTTTCGGCTTGCCAGTTTAGCCAAATCCGATCTGCACAGGTGTCCATATCTTCTGTGCCAGAATTCTAAGGATTCTTCGCAGGCATCTGAGCTGTTCGCCACCACTGGAGTAACGTTGCACTTCAATTGGTACATACGACCAACAGCATCAGCTTCTACCAATATTTTCCAGAATCGTTCTGAACCAAACATTTGTCTTTGCTGAACTCCACCAATTTTCCTTGCTTGGTGACAGCACTGACGGAGAACAAATTCTTGGCTAACTGCGGAACATACAGGACATTGGTTAGAATTGCCTCATGGGGTCCACCTCCCCCACAAACAGTCAAACCAACAGTTCCTGTACCTGGAGCAGAAACAGTTCTGTCATCTCCAAGACGGATTTGCAGCGGATCCTGGAATTCTGTGTAATCTCGGAACCAGTTGCGGTTGCAGGTCATGTGCTGTGACGCACCTGAGTCAACCAACCACACTTGGCTTTGTGACCTGTCGCTCATCCAGTTGGCTGTTGCTTCATCATCATCATCATCAGCGTTGCTGGTAGGGTATGCAGCAAACAGATAGGTTTCTTCATTCTTGGAACCCTCAGCTGTCTGGTTCGCTTGGGCTTTCCATTGTCTGGTCTTATCGGCTCCTTTCTTTCGGCACTCTCTTGCCCAGTGACCTGGTTTACCACAGTAATTGCAGTTCCCCTTCCGCGGCTTATTCATCTGGCCTGAAGCCTTAGACTGAAAAGACGGCTTTACAGTTGATGTAACGAGTGCTTTCTCTGCTGGCAGCCCCCGAGACGGACCTTGTTCGTGTCTCTTTGCTTCTTCGTGGAGAAGACGGGCTGATAAGAACTCCATTGTCAGATCATCAGCCCTTGACTCCAGTGCTGTGATTAGGCTGCTGTAGGACTCCGGCAGACTGCACAGGAGCGTCGTTACAACATCGCCTTCGCTGACTTTTGCATCAACAGCGTCGAGTTGTTCAGCCAGTGCTCGGACTTTGTTGACATGCGACAACATATCGTCCCCTTCATCCATTGTCACAGAGAAGAACTTCTTACGCAGATACAGCTTGTTCGCTAAGCTTTTCTTTTCATAGTGGGTCTCAAGTTTGGTCCAGGCATCCTTGGCATCTTCAGCACAGCGAACCAGCATCAGCTGGGCATCTTCTAGTGACAGGCAGATTGTTGCTAGCGCTTTTCTTCCTCTTCGAGTGAATTCTCTTTCTGCAGCTCTAGAGGCATTCGCAGCAAGTTCTTCGGAGCCATCCACAAAGCCCCACAGATTCTTGTCTTCAGGACCATCTACATCTTGAACTTCCACAGATAGAAGTTCTGGCCATTGAACTTCTGGATCCTCTCAGTCTTGTCTAACTCAGCTGTAGTCATACTGGGCCCATAACCTGTTGTTAAAGAGGTTTGAGCGCAGCTTGTTAAACAACCGACTGATCTTTGAGCAGAGATTACAAAGAAACTAACTGAAAATCAGGTTCAAGGAGAACTAACGTTCTAGTACAGAATCATTACTACAGTTACGAAAGTTTCAAATAATTATATCTGGTGATATGTATACAAAACTTTTGAAAGTTAGCAGTTCTACAAAATATATATATAGGTATGAAACTACATAGTTAGCTAGGAAAGATAGAGTACAATAATGTTTAGCTGTGACGTTTTTATATTAACTTTAACACTCCCACTCAGCTAAACACTATTGACTCTCAGCAAATCTCTTAATTCTTGATGTCTTTGTTTGGGAAGAGACTTCGTGAAAATGTCTGCAACCATTTGTTGAGTGGGGCAGTACATTAGTTCATATGTACTACATGGTATGAAACTACATAGTTAGCTAGGAAAGATAGAGTACAATAATGTTTAGCTGTGACGTTTTTATATTAACTTTAACAATAGTAAGACAAGAAGCCAATAATTAGCTAACCATGAATGACGTGGACGGGGAGGATAGCAGGAGCATACATAGGTGTATCGGTGATTTGGCGTTGGGGTGGGGGGTTGGGGGGGGGTTGTTGCCATAGGTGTACCAGGCTACAGTTTGCCCCCTGTGAGACCCCCCCACGGAGAGGCCAGACCCCCCTCCCCCCCTACCCGACCTCAACTACTCCCCCCCCCAAGCCGAGCTCAAATCCCCCTCCCCCTCCCCCCCTAAAATTGGGTCCAAGCCAGGTAAAAAATGCAAAATTTTTGAAAAAATTTTTTGCAATTTCTAAAAATTTTTGAAAAAAATTCAAAAAAATGGCTATTAATCACATATCAAGAGCTAAAGATGGTTATTTATAGCAATTAAAAGGTAATATACGCAATTATGAACCACAATCTGGGCTAATTTAGGCATATTTTAGCACAAATTTGTCAATTTTCAAGCCCTATTTTCGCATACGAAAACTATAGACAGAAGCTTTTGAGTATGTTTAATGTACTGTACATCGAAAAAGGAGCATTTTTAGCTAAAAAAACTTGGGTACAGTTTAGGGGGGTCCCCCTCCCCCAAATTTCGGATTTGGGTGGGGTCCCCCGAGCCAAATTTGGACCTTCTACTCCCCCCCCAACCCAAACAGGTGGTACACCTATGGTTGGAGCCAGCCCCAACTTTTTCGGTTGGCTCCCCTCTGGAGACCCCCAACCTTTGGACATTTTTGAGAAGTTTTGTAAAATTTACCTTAAAACCCAATTTTTGGCCTTTTTCTCGGCGCGACTACACCCCTCCCCCCAGTTAGGGGGGACCACCCCCCCCCTATAGGTGTACCTTGAGAAAACGTTGGGGGAGGGGGTAGCCGAAATTAGGATGGGTGGGGTCAGCCGTTTTGAGGTGGGGTGGGGTCCGGAAAAATCGAATTTGGCGGGGTAAAACATTTTTTGGGCAAAAATTAGAAAAAATTCGCATATTTGCTAAAAAAGCGTTATTTCCAACTAAAAATCAACAATATTTCTTCATTTTTTCTCATTTATTCGAAAAAACTTGGATTTTTTGCAAAAATTTCGATTTTTTCCAAAAAATTTCGAATTTTCACTAATTTTGGGGCAAAATTTTCGAAATTTTGAGGGTGGGGTCCACAGGAAAACTTTTTCCGGAAAAAGTCTGGAAAAAATCTGGAAAAATTGTTTAACGCTAAAATTTTTCCAGACTTTTTCCAGGTTTTTTCTGTTGTTTGGAAAAAGTCTGGAAAATACCTGGAAAAATTTTTCCAGACATTTTCCAGATATTTTCAAGGTATTTTCTAGATTTGGAAAATGTCTGGAAAAAGTCTGGAAAATCCCTGAAAAAAGTCTGGAAAACGTTTTTCCAGGCATTTTCCAGATTTTTTCCAGACTTTTTCTAGACTTTCCAGGTTTTTTCCAGGCTTTTTCCAGACTTTTTCCAGCCATTTTCCAGACTTTTTCCAGACATTTTCCAGACTTTTCCCAGATATTTTACAAATCTAGTAAATCTTGAAACTATCAGAAAAACATGTTTTTAGAAGATATTTACGACGGTTAATCTAAGCATATATATTTAGCCATGGGGAAGAGGGAAGAAACCGCATCTTGTGAAACTGGGCTGGAACTTCATATTAAGGCTGCAGGGTTTTCTCAAAATCGGCCCGTGCTCATAGTTTCAGCGGTTATATATTTTGGCGGGGGGGGGGGTTAAATATCGGAATTTTGGTGGTGGACACCCTTAATGTAAGGCCGGACAAGTTCGGAGATCAGAAATTCCAAAAATGGCTTAAAACGCATGCGCCTTTCTTCAAAAACAAGGCTTATGAGTTGTGACTTCTTGGCTTGCAGGCATAGGTGTACCTCAAGAAAAAGTTTGGGTTGGTGTAGCCGAAATTAGGGTAGGTGGTGTCAGCCAGCAGGTATAGGTATGTATGTAGGGGGCCCGGAAAAATGGAATTTGGGGTTGGGGGTAAAAAATTTTAAGAAAAAAATTCGTGATTTTGCTAAAGAACGCTATATATATATATATATATATATATATATATTTACAACCCAAAATTAGCAATTTTAAGACGGATTTTTAAAAATTTTTTGAAAAAATTTGGAATTTTTGTTAAAAGTTAGAATTTTTTCTGACTGACCTAAAATTTTGAGTTTGGGGTCTCCCTCCCAAGTTTCGAGGGCGGGGTTGGGACTTCTCCATTTGGAGGGAGGGCCTCCCTGGTCCCAGGTATATATAGCCATAGGGGAAAACTCACATTTTCGATTTCAACGGAACCTTTTATTATAAGGGTTATCTGAGAACTTTATATACTGTCGTACTTGGCGTACTTACATAGAACTTCCTCAGCAAATAATAACCATCATAT
>JASAND010026816.1:0-36359 GCA_030248195.1 Trissonchulus latispiculum
GGTTAAGGTAGATAGCTTAAGCAAGCTGTATTAATTAAATTATGTGATGTAAAGCAAGATTTAGGTAACTGGTACTATATCTGGTCCGTATCCAATATTTGAATCTCTTCTATGACTATTTTAATGTATTTAATTGTATATACACTTCTCGTAGCAACGTAATGCCAATTTTATTACTGTTAGTAATAGGTCATAATGAGATGTTTCACTATTACACTTGAATTTAATTATATCTATATCAATTATAGACGGGTGCATATGGTCGTCCAATCCTGCATACCTCAACTGGCACGTTCACGGTCGAGACCCTACCACTGGACCTAGCTAATCTAAGCAGTCGACCATTTGTTGAGAATGAAAAATTGGGACCTGCATCGTCAATCTCCTCCTACTGCCTCCACTGCTTCCACTTCTACTGCTGTGGCCTCTCCGGTCATTGATCGCCAGTCAAGCCAACGCCCAACTGTAGTGGTTACTGATGCTGAGTAGTCTACGAATGATCCAATCTTGAACTGTATCCCCAGTTATTTCACTAACAGTACCATCTAACTTTAACCTTTCCAAAAAATCTGATTCCCGTACTACTGAATCTGTTTTATGTAATGGGTTACTAATGTTTTAATAAATATTGATCTCGTGGATAATTAGTCTTGTGAGTCTGTCGTCTTTATTGTTGAATCATCTGTAATGTATATATATATATGAATTTTGGTTTTGTCTTTAACTTGGGCTTAGGCCCCACTCAACTTGGGCTTCGGCCTCTTTCAACTTGGGCCTTGTGCCCCTACAATTTACTACTTTTTATCTAGTTCTGTTTATGCCAGGCGTATGCCACTTTTAACTTGGGCATCTGCCCCACTGGGCTTTTCCGCCCATCATGTTCGCAAAATTAATTTTTCGGTCCTGAAACTCTAACTACTATATACTGGATAATGTTTTGTAATAATATCTGCTAGTTGTAATAGCTAAGCTCCAGTCAAATTTAATAGGGAAGGATTTAGACCTCTATACTCTGGTTCCTCGCAAGAGGGGCTGGGCCTAACCAGTACCTAACCTATACGTATACTGTATTGTTAAACTAAAATGTACTGGATCTCTCTGACGATGAGTATAAAGGTCCTAATCCCGCCCTGGCCTATAATTAAATAGGCCATCCCACAACCTAATTCTCACGATTGGTCAGGGCCTGAGGGATTAGGGCCGAAAGACTTTGATCAATTGTGTTAATCTGTCACATTATCACAATAATCCCATCAACCCCCACCTAGCACTAATGTATATGTTTTGTTTCTACTATTCTACTATTTTGTTCGGTTTCAACTGAAAACCAACTTCAATTTAAAAAGTTTTTAAAAAATTTTCAAAGTATTTTGTAACTTGTATTTTGTTTTTAAAAAATTTTTTAAAAAATTATTAAAATCATATTGAAATTCTAAATAAAGATTTCATTCTCATCTTATATAATCTATGGTTCACTTAAACAAGCACTTTTACTTTATCTCTTATTTCAGTTTTTGTGGTTACATTCCGCTGTACAGGGTATTGGTGATCTTACAACTTGGTTCTGGTTCTCTCTTACAATAGGTAAAATTAAATAAATACATTCTTCTTTAATCTCTTAAACATATAACCTTATAATTTTATTTTAGCAGGTGCAACTTTCCTTTAGCTTTATTTTATACCATCCGTGGCAATCTTCCTTGTCGCTAAATCAGCCGGGTTTTCGTTGGATCTAGTGTGGCAGATGGTTATCTGTTTAGACTTTACTTCTTCGACCTTGTTTCGGACATAACTTGGCAAATCCTCAATACTCAATTTCATTATTCGCGAAGAATTGGACGAATTTTTGCAGTTCCTCTGTTGGCGTTCTTTTACCCCATATAGCCTGGATTACATCAGATGATTTCTGGAACTGTTTGGCGTTATCTGAGAGAATCATTTTTGGTGTGTCTCTTCTTACATGAATCGAGTAAGAGCATTGATAGCAGCTTCTGTATCGCAGCTTTCGACGATCTCTTGATGTACTGCCCTTGTAGAAAAACATGTAATGATGGCAATCCATCGGCGACTATAGGGTGACCCTTTTGCTTGTTTGATATAGAGTAGACCTAGGTAGTCCAAACCAATATAGGTAAAAGCAGCTGTGCAGTCCAAACGCTGCCATGGTAGTTGTCCCATTTTGGGTGGTCTTGCTGGACCGCCTTCGGTTCTTTGGCAAATGCGGCAGTTTTTTAAGATCTTCTTTGTAGTAGCCAAGCCGTGCGGGATCCAGAAGGACATCCTGACTTTGGCTAAGGTTGCCTTGGCTCCAGAATGTAGTAGCGCTTTGTGAACATCTTCAATCAACAATGCTGTGAACTTGCTGTTTCGGAGTAGTAGCACAGGGAACTTAGCATCGGAGCTGATCTTGGCATTGGCCAGTCGATCTCCACATCTGATTAAGCCAGACTCGTCGCAGAAAAGATCCAATTGTCTGCATAACTTCGTCAGCTTGTTCATGGCAAAGGCTTAATTGGTGCAACTCTCGCTTTGACGAGAATTAAGCTCGACGTTGGCAGTTGTGATAGCTCTTGACATAGGTAAATTGTGGCAGCATATGCCAGAGGACTGGCATCTGTGAAGCAGACTAGCAGATAGGGCTTACTGTGATCGTAAAGGATCTGGCGGTTCAGCTGAACTTTGGATAGCTCACAAAGCTTCTGTTCAAGATTTCTCCATTCCTTTTCGTGCTTTTCCTGCACTGGAGTGTCCCAGCTTAACTGTTCCTTCCACAAAGTTTGGATCAGGATTCTTCCTTGAATAGTAATAGGCGAGAAGAATCCAAGTGGATCAAACAATTTCGCAACCTGTTGTAGGATCTTTCGCTTTGTGACTGGATTTCCGATAGGATTTATGGTCTTTACAGAAATCTGATCGGTTCCAATATTCCATGTAAGGCCTAGTACCTTCACTTTGCTTCCCTGGACCCTGTCTTCTGATGACAAATTCTGGTTGAACTGCTGATCATTCGATATCCACTCTCTTATGTTCATAGAGGCCTTTTGAAGTAGCAGTTTCGCTTCTTTGTACAGAGCCATCATGTCGTTTGAATTGACCGCACTGAATATGATGTTGTCTATATAAATGTTTCCCAAAATATTGGAAGCAACGATTTCTTTGATTGCACTGAAGGTGAAAGTTGATGGTCGCCAGGAGCAGAAAGGGGGATGCCACCACACCAAATGGTATTCTAGTGAAGCGATAGACCTCAATGTTTTCGTCTGATGCAGGCTCCAGAGGGTTTTTCAACCATAGAAATCTTGTACTATCGCGTCTTTAGGCTGAAGACCAACTTGCAGAAATGCCTTTTCAATGTCCGCCATAGCGACGACTGAAGGCAATCTGAATCGGATCAGTAAACCCACTAGGTCATCTAGGTAGTTCGGCCCAGCGTATATCAGGTCGTTCAAGCATCGCCCATTCTTTGTACTCGCGCTTGCATCATATACAATGCGAACCTTTGTAGTAGCACGGTCTTAGGGGATCACCGGGAAATGTGATATATAGTGAATCAGTGTAGCGTCTGGACAGCTTGAATGTACCTTTTCTATGATCCTTTTTTTCCACGTTGGTAGGAGAAGATATCGTTGTATGCTTGCAGACTTTCTATTTTGCCAGGAATTAGTTGAGGATATTCAGTGTATTCATCAATCTCTTTTTTGCAGCACCGAAATTGAAAGACAGCGTTGGATTTGCATCCTTCCAAGGCCAACGGAATTGGTAGCGTCCATTCAGATACTTGACAGTTTCTTTGAATTTTGTTTCTATCTGGCTGTAGTGGTGGTTATCTTCTGTCTTAGTTATCCCAATGGCATCCAGCTTCCATAGGTTGGAAACTTCTTCTTCTTGACTGTTGGCAAACAGGGTTTGGATTGTTGATGCATCAAGTGCTGGTTGCTTTGTTAGGTAGTTACCGGAAAGAATTGGTCCTGAAGGAGTGTAGCAGATAGCCATACCTTCTCCAACAGGAATGACCTTCGATGTTGCTTGCTGACCCATTAAGCGGTGCCAATAGTCCATCCCGATGAGTATGTCAACTGGTATTGATTTGGGACTATCTGGAGGCATGTTGAGTATTTTGGCATTTTGCAGGACGTTCTTCGTGTGGGAATCAAACTTGATCGGGTGTAGTGGCATCGGCTGTACCATATTAGAAACAGAATAGGCTACCGGTAATTCGAAACCGTTTCTACCTAGCAGAGAATATCGTACAACAGTTGCAAGGACTTTTTCTGTTTTCTCAGCATTGAATCTTGTCGTATCCAAAACTACTTTTCTGAGAGGTGCTAGACTGAGCTTGGATGCTGCTCCCGTGCTAATAGAAGTTACACGGGAGCCGAAATCAAGGTTGATCTGTAGGTTCATGGACTCCGCCGTGTCAGGTTTCACAACAGGGGTCGAGAATGAGCACATGACAATGCCGTCACGCTCACCGGAATTTGCAACGTGTACTTGAAGAGTGTCGGTTGTACTGTGGTTGTTCTCTAACTCATCATCTTTCTGCTGCAAAACTACATTTTGGGTAGTATTGACTTTTGGTTTGAAGCACAAAGCAGAGTTGTGACTGTTGCATTTGCAGTGAAAGCAGACTTTTGTCTGTTTACATTTTTTGGCAATGTAATCTGTAGCTAAGCATTTGAAGCAGTGTTTATTCTGTTTTGCGACTTGTATCCTTTCTTTGGGATCTGTAATTTGTTTGCAAGAGTCGCTGAAATGGTTTGACTTTTTGCAGAAAATGCACTCTCTGGGTTTCTTGATTTGAACGCTAGATTGATAGAAAACTGCAGTGGCTTGAGGTTCGAGTTCTTCTACGTTTGTTGCTTCAATGTTAACAGACTTGTCTTTCCTTTTAGCATCAGTTGGCATACACTTTCTAAGCTTCATTAGGTTGTCAATTGAATTGGCAATAGTCCAGGTGGATATGTCCTCATCTATCATATTGCTATTTCATGAACTTTTTGATAGATGCTATTCGGTAGTTTTCTTAGTAGTGTAGGCACATATCCTTTGAGCGTACTCTCGACGCCTAATCGTTTCAGAGTAGTCGAGAGGGCTCAAACCTCATCGGTGAACTTCTCAAAATTCGCTGAGCTTTCTTTCACATGTGGAAGGTTGTTCAGGACTTCCCACGTTGCCGACAGTATACTACTTTTATCACCATAGGTAAATTTTAAGATATTCACAGCTTCTTCATATTTATTACCTTCAAGGCCCAGTCCTTTAATCTAGTCAAGGGCTGATCCCTTTAAGGTTTGATGGAGATGATCAAGTTTCTGTTTGTTCTGCAGTCCAGGCAGAGAGTTAACGTTGATTTCGAATGATTCCCAGTAGTTGGGCCATTCCAAAACACTACCGGAGAACGTTGGCAAAGACACTTTAGGTAGCCGTGCATGGTTCTCGTGGGTTACCGCTTGACCGGGGTTATGGTTGTTATTGCTTACTGTTGCCGTAATAGGGTTGCCATTGTGAAAATCAGCTTGCGATCGCAACAGTAGTTCTGGTTCGCACCGTCGTTCCATTCTATCTTGTTCTCTTTCCTGCTTTGCAGATTCTCTTTCTTGCTGAAGGAAAGCTAGTTGTCTTTCCTCCCACCGTTATCTTTCTTGACGCTCCGCTCTTCGATCTTCTCTGTCTTGTTGCATCTGTTGACTCATCAGCCGCACGAGTTCTAAAACGGCAGTGTTGTCCTGGACTGTAGAAGTCGTCTGTAGGATAGGATTATCGGCTGTAGTAGATGAACCGGCTGTAGAATCGTTTCGGTTATTTGTGGCAGAGATGTGCCAAAGGATTGCATCCAAATTTAATTAGAGTGTCTTTGGGCAGGATGTTGTTCATCAGAAGTTGTTGTGGAAGCGAGATCTGAGAACAATTACCGCACGACCATGGAAATTCTCTCTTTTGTAGATGTTTGAATAGAGCAGGCGTTAGCTGGTTTGGTATGATAGAGTTTATACAGGTAGAGCACCACCATTGATTACAACTGTCACATAGAAGATCCTCCTTTGTTGACCCGTTACAACCGCTGCAAGGGTTGTTATCGGCCATGATAGCAATAGAGAGTTGTAGAAATAGTTGAAAATGCGCTCTGCTACCAAAAGAATTGTAGCATTTAGCTAAAGGGCAAGCTAACTTTATATGGCATTATAATTATATATCTACAATATATCTACTATATAATTATATATACAAAGCAGTGTATCATATCTTCATGAAATCTTTACAGGTGAAGAGTTAGTACAGTGTCGTTTGACATTGTGATGACAACGTATCGGTTACAAACTGTGACATTGAAGTCGTTAATAGAATGGTGAATGTCACACGTCGCTACAAATGCGATTAAGTTCAGTACAATTGACCAAATCATTTTTCAAATCAAATCAAATCTCTTATCCTTTCTCATTCTTTTTATTAACTTCACTTACTATTTCAGATAGATAGCCGACACGTGTAGTTGTTTCAGTCCTTGAAATCCGGATGAGAAAATGAGTCTGGTTTTGGTTACCCAACTCTTGTAAAGTATATGTGAAACAAGAATCGGTAATGACCAAGTGCACCAAGCTTTCGTCTGTCCAGCCACTAAACTGTCTCTCAAGAAACATTTTTACGTCGTTCTGTTCAACGACTTCGTCTTCTAGCGACGTCATAGTCGCTTCAACAAAGTGCACTCTTTCGACCTCGGTTGAACAATCTCTAGTTACGCGGTACTCCATTGTATGTTTTACGTATTTAGTGAGAACAGGTCCTTTTATTAATATTAGCCCATATAGGCGGATGTTTTTTAATGAAAAGCCAGGCATTTATATACAGCATACACACATACACATATACACAATCAAACAAGTCAGTCAGAGTTTAAAAAGGTTTTCATCAATTGTTCAGCTCGATGACGGGAGCAAAATCGTCGGTACTTTGTCGACATGCTGCTGTGTAGAGAGCAGCAAGGCATGCCTTCTGCATCCTCCATGTCAGCGAATGAGGGGTAGTCGAGATGTTCACCTGCTTCATAGACCCTAACGTGCAAATCATTTTTTGCCAGGGCGTGAAGCATCAGCTGATACTGGGCAGTTCGTTTGGTAATGATAACCTTCACCCCGTCTTGGTGTAGCAATTCACAAACTCTACCGAGAACTTGCCATTTTGTCGGCAAAGAGGGACAAGTGTTCCAGGTTAGACCATTCATTGACCGGGCCCGATGGAACGATGCTTGTTGACGAAGGGTTAGAAGGTGAAAAGGCATGGTGGCGCGAACTTTATACGTTTCCTGGATGATGTTCCGTTGGGAACCAATATTGTCACAGTAACTTCCATTGGCACTTCACCGAGGTTATGAATACCATTTGAAGCCACAGTAACAAAACCAACAGTATAACTAGCCATTGACAGTAGCAGTACAAACGTTATACTAAGATGTCAAAATTCAATAGTTCAAACTACTTTGTAACGAATGGTTGGTCCCAAGGGTTTAGGGTTATTAAATGTAATTATCAAACTTGTTTAAACTGGTTTTTCAAAGTAGTCTGAACTAGAGTGGTGAGATTGCAGATGAGGGACCAATTCATATTCACTAACACATTCGTTTGAAATGTCCATCGGGATGTCGTTTTCTTCCATGGGTGCAGAAGTATCCGTTTGACCACTGTCCATGTACTGGTTATAGAACTTGTCCAGCTTTGATTTAAGTGCTGTCCAATCTTTATTGTCGAAGTGAACAATCACAGTAATTAACTCTTTCGTTCTCGGGTCATAAACAGCTAGATGAGTAAACTTAACACCAGTTATCGCCATTTGCCCAATTATTTGAGCATAATAGTTATGTTCTTTGCGTAGTTCGTAGTGATCCCCAACCAGGCATAAATAGCTAGTATGTCCTCGATCCTTGACAATTTCCTTTATTGTCCGTGGCAATAGATGTTTATCATATAAACACTTGACTTCCAAAAGTCACGGCTCTTTGTAGACATCGTGTCGATTGTAAACAACACCATCTGCTGAGGCGCCGAGATAGGGTGCCCAATCAGGTACACAAAGACCAATGTCGCTGATCATTACTTCGACATTAAACGCTTCCAGCATGTGCTTAATATAAGCTCTCTTGGCGTGAATTTCTTCCTGAATTCCCATTCGACAGGCTTCGGGCATAGCTGTAGGCTTGGACTCGAATGAGGCTATATTACTGACAATCTTTTGGGCTGTTGAATCACACGCTCTAGAGATTCGTCCAAACTGCGAAGAGGTCAGTCGACTCATTCTCATTTGCCACCAAGTAGGATTATCACGCTGTCCAATCGTTCATTTTTTTTTAAACCCGAGTAAATCACGCCTTGTTAGTACTATATGTCTTTTATTACATAGACGTGATTTGCCCCGCGGCCGCCCAACCCCAATGCCGCGTCCACATACAACAGGTATTACATCTGCCACGGCGATGCTGATGCATGCAAGCGGCTACGTCGTGAACAGGATTAGTAGGCAATTATATATAAACTCATACAAGAGCATGAGCGTATATATATACACACAGTGACGCAAGGTTGGCAGCCCGGGTTTGTATGCTATTAATGCTTGAATAAAATGCGACTGAGAAGAAACAAATTTGAGGTTAGTTTATGAAAGTACATACATTGCGTGAAACGAAATAAAATATGGCATGCAAAGGACTACTGTCCTTGTAATGCACGCCCCCGCATAAACTTGTGCAGGTGAGCTTCATGCTTTAACAATTTCGACTTAAATGTGCTCAGAGAGGAACAGGTAACAATACTGTCCGGTAAACAGTTCCAAACATTGCAAATTCTATAGAAAAAGAAATGGCTAGCTCTAGACTTTTTATATCGCTTAGGTCTAATAGACAAACTATTATGGCCCCTTGTCCCTGCGTCAGGCGAATATGTAAAATAATCATCAAAAGAACAATCAAAGGCATTATACACTATACTATGCATCAAATATAAATCATACATTAACCTTCTCATTTCCAATGATTGTAGGTTGCAACGTTTAAGTCTTTCCTTGTAGGTAAAATTTTCAAGGCCATACAGTCGTTTTGTAAATGCACGCTGTACTCCCTCCACAGCGTCAATGTCTTTAAGCAAACTAGGTGACCATATCTGGGTACAGTATTCCAAAATTGGTCTAACATACGTCACAAAAAGCTTAGTTAAGAGGACTGCATCTCTACTAGAGAAACTGCTAAAAATAATTCCTACTCTCTGATTGGCCTTAGCTCTAATTTGACTTATATGTTTAGAGAAAGTTAAATCATTACTCATCATTATACCCAGGTCCCGCATAAACTCGGTATCGGACAAAGATTCACCACCCAAAGTATAAACTTGATTATCGTTACGATAACCCAAATGCATTACCAGACACTTATTAGCTGCTACAGTATTTGCCAATCTCTAGTCCATGCATCAATTTGAAAAAGATCATTTTGAAGCACATTTGCCCCATATGACTTATTGACAGTAGAAAAAATTTTCGCATCATCTGCAAACAATCGAATTTCTGACAACAAATTTTCCGGTAAGTCATTAATATAAATCAAAAACAATATAGGACCCAGTACAGAACCTTGTGGTACTCCACTTGAGACTGGAGCCCAGTCTGATTTGGAGGAACCCAATTTTACTCTTTGAAATCTCCCCGTAAGGAAGGCCCTAATCCATGCCAGCATCTTTCCCCTAATCCCAAGTGCTTCTAGTTTCCGTAAAAGCTTTGCATGACAAACTGTATCAAAAGCTCGCATCAAATCAATATATACAATATCAACACAGTCACCAGCATCCCATGCGTCTATCCAAGATTGAGTACATTCAAGCAATTGTGTAAGGGTAGACCTCTTACAAACAAAGCCATGCTGGTGTTTGCTAATAAGGTGGTGCTTATTAAAGTGGTCAACCATGAAAGGTTTTACTACTCTTTCCATTGCTCTGCAACAACCAGCAGTCAAACTGACAGGTCTATAATTTTTAGGATCTTTGGAATTACCCTTTTTATAAATAGGACACACATCGGCTCTCAACCAATCACTAGGAATTTCTCCAGAATTTAGAGATTCTCTGAAAATTTTCGTAAGCGGTTTTTTAAGAGAATGAGCCAATTTCTTTAAAAAGACATTTGGTATTCCATCTGGACCAGCAGACAATTTTGGTTCATAAGGCTATTCGTTTTTTATAAGAGTCATTTGACCATTCACGGTCGGAATTTTTTGGCTTTTTATTTTATTCAGCTTTTTTCTTGGCTTTTTCCGTATTCAAATTTTTTCGATGTGAAATGCTGCAATCTTTTAGCATTTCTTGTAGAATGCTCCATTTTTAGCATTCATTTTAATGCTGTATTGTTTTAGCATTAGTTTGCCTTTTTTAATTATTATCTGTATACTACAGCACAACAATTCACCGTATTTACATCGTCACACAACCAGGGACACACACAATTAATACTCCATTTTGCAAATGCTACAGTCTTTTATCATTAGTAGAGTTTTTATATACAGCACACATAAACAACAAGAGTTAATTATGGGCCAGCTTCTCTTTTATCTTCATCAAGTTTTCTCCATGCACATTTCTTCCTGACCAATTCCTTCTGTCTTCCACGCCATCATCATTTAGAGCCATTCCAATCCCAAAGTACTTATCCTACTTTGAATCCTCTCCCATCATCGCCTTTCCGGTATCCAATAGCAGAAATCAAAATAGCAGCGTCTTTTAGTACTTTTTAGCACTTTTTATGCAAATGTTAGAACTCAAATGAGTGTCGGGTTCGTGATGCGCTCCACAACAAATTTGGCATTGGGTCTTTGTTGTCTGGCCCAATCCAACAGGTCAGCCATATCCAGCTGGTCCACCATTTAGTCAAAGTCAGTACGATTTTCGACTGTGGGGGGAGCGTCGATTACTCTAGTATTATTACTAGAGTAATAATAACTGAGTTCATCCGTGACTTCATCCCGAAGAATGAAGCCAATCGATATAGTCCATTTCGCCGTACGTCGCTGATGACGAAAAACCTCCTCCAAGCGCCGCTTCACTTCTTGGAGATTCATGTGACGCAGGCGAAAGCTATAAATGTCTTGATGTCGTGGGGGTTCGGTGATAAGGTGATGCGTTCTGATGCGAATGACTCCAATTTGTTATGTAGTTGGCGTCGACGGGGTCATCCGGGTCTAGATGGGCGGGTGGGGTTTCGCTATCGTTCCATTCACCCGCACCAACATCGCACTCGTCACCTTCGCTCTCTTCACCTTCCCCCTTACCACCGTCGCCTTTGCCTTCGCTACCACCTCCCTCATCGCCTTCGCTACCACCTCCCTCACCGCCTTCGCCCTCGTTGCCTTCCCCCCGGTCACCACGGTCTTCATCGTCGCTACTAGCGAAGATGTCTTCCGAGTCGGTACTACCTAGCGAATCGTCCGAGTCGGTACTACCTAGCGAATCGTCCGAGTCGGTACCACCAAGCGTATCATCCGAGTCGCTGCTTTCGTCGAGACGTGCCCGTTTGGCCGACGTTGAAGGTCCCTCATCGGCTTTGCGCTTGTGCATTCTAGCACTGTGAATGTTGTGAAGGTTCTCGTGTCTCTTGAAGCTCCGACCACAAGTCCCACATTTGAAGTTGAGCTTTTTGTGCTGCTCCTCGATATGGCGATCATATCTGTCCTGTCTCCAAAATCGTCGGTGACAATATTCGCACCTAATATCAACCTAAAATAATTACAGTCGTGTAAAGGATGAATGACTGTAGTATTCAGCAATCGCTAGAATAATAGCTACAATCATGCATAACACGAATGTAACGACGTATTATGTATTTACCCCTGCTGGGTGACTGCTTTTCAAATGGCGCTTCAAACGGTCCTTTCGTTTGAATGGTTTTTGACATATTTCGCACTCGTGTTGTTCTCTTGATTGGAGTTGCTCCATGATGTGGCGATTCAGGGTAGACTTTGCAGCGTACTTCTTTTCGCACGATGGGCAGTCGAATGTCTTCTAAAAGAGTAAATAACATTCTTGCACGCGTGCTGCAAACAAATGAGCAAAGTTTAAACAGCGTAACGACAACCAACCAATAAAGTTTTTCTAAGATTTCGATTATCTAAATGTAAACTAACCGTTCCTTGTTGAGGGGCTTGGCTAGAGCTTACAACCTCACAGAGTTTGGGTTGTTTTCCTGAGCAGACTGTCCTGTGCCTGCGCAATGAATCGGTTCTGTTAAACTCCGTTCTGCAAGTTTGGCACTGGCTGGACAATCCAATTTTACGGACGCTGTTAATGTGACGTCGAAGATTCCGCTTGTCGGGTAAAGTTAGTTCCGCAGAACCTGCAGGTGTAAGTCATCTCTATAAATCTAAAACAGCCTTATATTAAATTTTGAAAATGCTCCACTCACGGTTATTGGTTCAGCCCTGTCAAGTGACAAGTACAAAGATTGCGTAAGAAGTTGCAATCGTGAAGATGATTGGCGTAAAAAAACACATAAGTCTTTGGTTTTGAATAAGACTTTAAGATCTTTGGTTTTGAATAAGACTTACTCTAGGTTTCTTATTGGGAGCCCGGTTACGGACAAGCGCAAAACCATTTTAGAAGATTTCGATAAGTAACTAACCTTTTTTAATCTTATCTTTCTGCGGTTTTCGTCTAATAAGATTATCAGCAGTTATAATAATAGTTATAATAATAATCACAGTCTAAAACAAATCACAATTAGTATGTTCATTCAATACAAAGACATCTCCCGTCCTTTAAGCCTCAGAAAAGCTGAAGCTCGCCCCAGATTTATTTTCTGGGGACGGAATGATACATAACCATCGCATGCACTAACGTATTTAACCACCACCTGTATATATACTTACAGCTTCAACGTCGAAACTCGAACTACATTTTTTCTCTGATAGCAGCAATTCCATTATAAATATTAAACCACCACCTCTAAACTTCAACCTCGAAGCTCGCCCTCAGATTTTATCCCGAGGGCGGAATGATATAAAATAACGCATGCACTAAAACTATTAAACCACCACCTCTGAACTATACCTCGAAGCTGGTCCTCTGATTTTTCGTCGAGGGTGGAATACCATGCCATGCTTACCAAACATACTATCACTAGGCGAGAACGTAAAGATACCATGCTTCGTTCGGAATTTGCCAAATAACTGCAGATTCTGTATGCTATGTACGATTTAAACAAAGTAGAAATAGTGGAAGTGCAGAGAATACACGCAAACCAATAAATAACGCAGAAAGCGTGAAAATACGAGGTAAATTCCAAACATAGTAATAGCCAGTATTAATAATAACTGGCAGTGTAAATATATGTTGTTTCCCTGACATAAAAATCATGACTCAGGGAAAAAACGTTGTGTGGTTTCCGCCGCAATGCGCCAACGGCGCAATAACAAAGCGTTACCAATAAATTGTCCAAAGGCACGAATGAAAAAGTGCCGGTATTACCGAATCTAGAACATAAAACAACATATTAGCTATAACCAAACGCAACTTAACCAAAAAGGTGGATTGGGAAAAGGTAATAATGGAAAACTGTTAAAATAGATAAAGTGAAACAAAGTTAAAAAGAAAAGGAGAATAAAAAAACGGATACATGTGATAGTGCTAATCTAGAAGATAAAACTATATGCTAATCAAACGCAACTTAACCAAAAGGTGGAATGAAAAAGGTAATAATGGGAAAGTATTTGAATAGATAAAGTGAAAGAAAGCTAAAAAGAAAAGGAGAATAAGATAAACGGATAAAAAGTGATAAGATTGAAAAATTGAAAGTGTGAACAGCAGTGAAATTGTTGTGAAATACAACGATGTCGAAACTGAAGGTAGAATGATTAAATTAACATGTGCAATAAAGTACTTGTAAAGGCATAACAAACGCACACAGTCGCATCGAGAATGGATACGAACGAATAAGTTAAGCACTCTAACAAACACCAGTTCACAAATTTCAAACTAGAGAATTATAGCGTCGCAATTGCAAACATTGTCTGGTGGGTCTGCAAACTTTAAATCCTAATAGCCACCAGACATTAGCTAATATCTCATTAAAATAATTTGTAAGCATTAGCTAATATCTCAGTAAAATAATTCGTAAGCACCATTCACGTAATAAATGCATTAAATTGAATACAACGCACTGCACCACCAAAAGATCGTAACAAAGCACTCTTTTCAGCTTTGTCATAATCTTTTCGCATATGCTGCCCGTAAAAGGGCATTTCCAAAATTAAATTAAGTTCAATTAATCAAGCAATAAACCTATCATTGTTCACACCCGATAAGCCGTAGTGATCCTCAGCGGACCATGCATCGGCTTTTCCGCACCAACAAAAAACTTTTAACAAACAAACAAAACAAACAAACAACAAACAGGCTTCGGTCTTCTCCGGGGATACGGTAGGAAATTTCACCTTCGAGACAAAAGAAGATCACTCTTTCTGGAATCGGGTGGTCAATTGTGTGAGTGCGCACAAACACCTCGACATCCCATTCAGAGTGCGGCTTAGGCTGAGTCCAATGCCTCGACATTAGTCGCACCAGGGTTCTAGTGATTACCACATATTCGACTTCACTCGCGGCTCCCAACTTCCCCCGATGACTCCTGAAATGGCTGGGTAATGACAGTTCTCTGTCATTATTGCGAGTAATTGTTCTCAGATCTCAGACGGGTCCCTGAACTCGTCCACCGTCTTCTCCTTAAATCGCTCATGCTCCTCGTCATCACTGAAAAAACGAAACTGATCGACACCAGCTCTTATGACTGCCTCCATCTCACAACTAACACTCAAACATTTAACCATAAACCCTTTATACAGAACAAATAATTATCGAATTAAAAAATAGGTCTTCGACGCCATGCGCACCTGTTAGTAAACCAAGACAAGGTCACGATTAGAAGGTAGTCTGGCACAATTACCGTTCAAGTAGAGTGCGTATACTTACCCAAGGTTTTAAATTTGGAGCACATTTAAGCCATTCACCACATATAGAAGCACATTTACACCTTGTAGCACGCCTGATGACGGCCCTAACAACTTTCGCGGTAGCGTACTGCTCAAATCGTGTAATACATCATTTGACGAAAACACCCCATCGAAAGCGTTGGGGCATTAGCGCGAAGCTACAGAACAAACTGCATTAGTTCAAAAGCAAAGCGCGTACATTTGCAGCACTGTTAGGTTACATCGGGTAAGATTATTATCCGTTACACAACACAAAAATGTAAACTTATACTGTATTAAGCTAAATACACCAAACACACAAGCTTAAGGTACGGGATGCTAAGGATATACGGGTCAGAAACAGCAACAGCCACACCAACACCTACTCTTCTATGCGCACGCACTACCCAAAAGTAAGTATATCAGGTATACCATGCATGTATGCAAAGTTAACCCTCGAACACATCGTCCAAAAGCAATACATATATAAACGAAAACACTCGAGCAGCCATACAATACTTAAGTTAAGCAACTTAATTTCATCTGTAAAAGAAATATCAACATAGCTTGGTGTCACAACCTAATCTGCATATCCTGATATTGACTCTAGTTAGAGAAATTTTGAAATGGGGTGATGAGGTGTTTGAACGCTATCACACAAGTGGCCATCCCATTCCTGAGAGTGATCTTGTTCAATCTTGAAGGAGAAATTCCCCATCGTTTCTCCTGGAGAAGATCGGTGTCGGTCAATAAACTTTTTTGTTGCTACGCAACAGCCGATGCGTCGTTCACTGCGATTCGTTTCATGCTGCTATACATGCATGGTACGAAATTTCAGTTAGCTAACACAAGCATTGACCTTATATTAGCTTAAGCTTAAGCTAGCTTGGATCACTGCTTGCATGAGCACTAGCTTTAGCTACTGCTTATAGTGTCCTTTCATTTGATATGCATCATGCATGGTACGAAATTTTAGTTAGCTAGCACAAGCATTGGCCTTGTGTTAGCTTAAGCTTAAGCTAGCGTGTGTCACTGCTTGCATGAGCACTAATAATTTTAGTTAGCTAACACAAGCATTGACCTTGTGTTAGCTTATGCTTAAGCTAATACAAGCTTTGACCTTGTGTTAGCTGAAGCTTAAGCTAATACAAGCATTGACCTCACGTTAGCTTAAGCTTAAGCTAGCTTGGGTCACTGCTTGCGTGAGGACTCGCTTTGTGCTGGCAACCGACATACAAATTTTAGTTGGCTAACACAGGCATTGATCTTGTGTTAGATTTGGCTTATGTTTTGTATAATTTGACGCTAAGTCACTTTTGGTCGAAACTCGAAACTACCCAAACGAAACGTGAACCGTTTCTTTTGAGGTTTAAATCTAAACTGAGTCCACCAAACCGCTTTGTATCCTTTAATTTGCCATTTCCGAACTCTACCTTTAAGCAAATTAGGACTACATATATTGGCAGCTGATTAAACTCTGTCATTCGGTGATAGCAGTGTAATTTCTCATAAAGGGTCGACCGAAAGAGATTAGTAAGTACAAACAATTATAACTCGATAATAAGTGCTGCAAATTCCTCCTTACAAGTTGGTTTATAGCTCATTTATAGAAGGAGGAATTTGGCACAAGTAGCTGCCCTAAGAACCCTACCTCATCAATTTTGTCGATCCGCAAAATATTTCAAAATCCGCTGAAAGTTAGCTTTTACAATATCTCTCCGGATGGTAAGTTGCTGATAGTTTATGAAACTTGAAAGCTTCCAAAATCAAATTTTAAAATGCACCCTCAAACGAAAGGTATACCTACAAAGCGAGCCAACTCGGTAATATACAATACAGTTATACCTTTCGTTTGTTTATCAAGAACATGAAGGCGTGTACTAACCTTTATAGGATCCTGATGCCTCCACCAGCCGCCATCCACCGCCGCCTCCAGCCGCCATCCACCCCCTTTTCCCCGCCATCCACCGCCGCCTCCCGCCCGCCGCCGCAACCCCCGGGACCATTTTGGCCAGGCCCCGAGGGCACCCCCCCCCACCCCCGGGACCCTAATACGGATCCCGAGAGTCCCCCGGGACCCCACCTTAATCGGGGTCCCGGGGGTCTTCGGTCAAGAGGGCGGCCGACCTGTCGGACTCCAGGCGCCTGGCATTAGCCGCCAGGCCCTTCAACAGGTCGGACAGCTGACGCCTGATATACGGCGTCAGCTGTTCGAATTGGGAGACAAATAGGTCTCCCAATTCGTCCGCCCTGCAGCGGAGGTCGGCGGCCATCGACACCATAAGCTGGTGCTGCTCATGATTGAGTTGATTTGCCATTCTAAAATAATACATACATTAGTTATTTAATAACTCATTATTCTATGTGACAAACTCGCATGGGATTAGATCCCTATTTGACTAGAACTCTTGGACTAGAAGCGGGTGAGATTAGATTCCAAATGACTAAAGCTTTTGGACTAAAAGCTGGTGAGATTAGATTCCAAATGACTAAAGTTGGACTAGAAGCGTGTGAGATTAGATTCCAAATGACTAAAGCTTTTGGACTAGAAGCGGGTGAGATTAGATTCCAAATGACTAAAGCTTTTGGACTAGAAGCGGGTGAGATTAGATTCCAAATGACTAAAACCTTTGGTCTGGAACCCGCTTGGTATTATTAAATCCCTACATTTAAAGCTATGCACCAAAGCTGGAGAGGGGATTTGATCTCTGTTTAGTATAAAACCTTCGGTCTTGCACCCCTTTGGACCAGGCGTGTGAGATTAGATTCCCTCTTTGACTAGAACTTGTGGACTAGGAGCGTGTGGGATTAGATCCCAAGTTGACTAAAGCTTATGGACTAGAAGTGGGTGGGATTTGATCCCTGTTTAGTATAAAACCTTTGGTCTTGAACCCGCTTGGTATTATTAAATGCCTACATTTAAAGCTATGCACCAAAGCTGGAGGTCCTTACCCTCCTTGTAAAACTTCAACACCAACGCGTCAATTTGACAAGAAAAAGGTAAATTTTGATTCAAACAGAATTTTTTACCAATTTTAATTGTAAATACAGTCTCCCCGTTTTTTAGCTTCTGCATGGACAAGTTTTTCCCTTATTCAAAACCTACCCACCCTCGACACTGCCACCCCACCCCAACTCTATAAAACCACCCCACCATAAATCTATCATAAAACGTCTTGAACCCGTTTGGTTTTATTGAATCCCTACATGTAAAGCTATGCACCAAAGCTACAGATCCTTACCCTCCTTGTATCACTTCAAGACCCACACTTCAATTTTACAAGCAAAACGGTAAATTTTGATTCAGACAGAATTTTTTACCAATATTAATTGTAAATACAGTCTCCCCGTTTTTCAGCTTCTGCATGGACAAGTTTTCCCTTATTCAAAAACCTACCCACCCTGGACACTACCACCCTACCCTAACTCTATAAAACCACCCCACCCTAAACCTATCATGAAAAAGAAATAGACTCTGTTGCAAATTAACAGCATAGTGTACTGTAGAAGGGGATGGCGTGAATAACAACCGCCAGCCCCCACGTTAAAATAGAAGAAATGATTGTAGCAATTTGAAATGGATAATTAGATTACAGTTCTAATTTCGTGAAAAGGTTAAATTTGCCATCTGTAGAGAAAAACTGTCAGAATAGTTAACCGATTTCAATCATATTTCTGTACTATCCCACAATTTTATCCGATTAAAATCAAAAACTGTCACTCCACTTTTTACTAAACCCAATCAAAGTAATTCGCTAATTTCGTCTAATCCTCTCGCGAATTAAAAGAATAGTCACTTCGATTTAAGGTAAAACTTCAACAAAAACAACTCACCTTGTTCGTACATTACAAAAACTCCAATTAAAGGTGACGCAAACAATCTGGATTTGGGCTGGCACAGTCTTAAAGACTAAACTGGGAACTAAACAAGGAAGTTTAAACAAAACAGGTCTTAAATCGGAACCTGTGTTTAAAACAAGGATTTATTGAAAGATGGAAAATTGAACATGTAATTTTAGTTTAAGAGAAGAAAGCAAGCAATGACCGCGTTTGTCTAAATAAACGCCTTCATTTGACTTAAACACCTCTACAACTAAAGTCTGACCAAAAATGTAGGGAGCGAAATTGTTTTGTTTATACTGAATTAGCGGTACATTTTTGCTGCAGCAATGTATATATTTTCCGAACCGTTATGATATGAACTTTCTTTTGGTTGAAAAACAAATTTAAAAAAATTAAAATTCGTCAAAAGAAGCCGATTTTTTAGTTTTGAAAGATCAGTAGATGCCAGGAACTAGCCGTTTGGTGGAAAATTAGCCCATATCGAAACATATTTTATCCCAAATGTAAGCTGATTCCGTCAGGAATTGCGATAGTTATTCAATTTTTTCGATTTTCAAAATCCGCTGTTAGCCGCTTTTTCAACTTTGACTGGCTATTGCTCGCGACTCATTCAATGGAAAAATTTTTCAATTGGATTTCCCCGACCACTTAGGTTCAGCTTTCATGTGATTTATGTGGTTTTTCAAAATTCGAAAATCGATTTTTTCGAAAAATACCACTTTTTGACCCAAAATTTCGGCAATGCGAATCCAGGAAATGTGAGTAAAAACAGTATAATTATAAAGTTAAATCTGAGCTGAACCCAACGATATAAAGTTTTCGTAGCCACGACGCATATTGCGCGCGCAATGAATTTTTAAACAATTTCCCTATTTCAGCAGATTTCTGACAAGTTGTGCTATTTCCCATTGATTTGTAGCGAACAGTGTAAACTAGCCAAAGATCAGCTGAAATAGAGAAATTGATTAAAAATTCATTGCTGGCGCAATATGCGTCGTGGCTACGAAAACTTTATATCGTTGAGTTCAGCTCCGATTAAACTTTATAATTATACTGTTTTTACTCACATTTCCTGGATTCGCATTGCCGAAATGTTGGGTCAAAAAGTGGTATTTTTCGAAAAAATCGATTTTCGAATTTTGAAAAACCACATAAATCACATGAAAGCTGAACCTAAGTGGTCGGGAAAATCCAATTGAAAAATTTTTCCATTGAATGAGTCGAGAGCAATAGCCAGTCAAAGTTGAAAAAGCGGCAAACATCAAAGGATCTTGAAAATCGAAAAAATTGAATAACTATCGCAATTCTTGACGGAATCAGCTTATATTTGGGATAAAATATGTTTTAGATATGGGCTAATTTTCCACCAAACGGCTAGTACTGATCTTCCAAAACTTAAAACATCGGCTTCTTTTGATGAATTTTAATTTTTTTAATTTCTTTTTCAAACCAAAAGAAAGTTCATGCCATGACGGTTCAGAAAATATATACATTGCTGCAGCAAAAATGTACCGCTAATTCAGTATAAACAAAACAATTTCGCTCCCTACATTTTTTGGTCAGACTTTAGATAGTAACATTCTAATTAAGAAAATTTATACATATGCACATGCAGTTGCAGCCACGTTTGCCGCGTAAACACAGTCTACATAGAAATAATTAAGCAGTTATTAATTAGCTAGCCATGTAGCGCTGCCTTTACGTACGTAGTTATGCAGCGCAACCCTTACGTGTGAGCACAAATCTGACACTATTTTTAGATTCTACGGCCCCGAAACCCTCCCCCCCATAGAAAGTTTTTCCAGTGAATACTGACAACTTTTAAATTTGACCTTATTTCGACCTTGGTTCCGGACATGTACAACACGGAGCTTTGATCCTAGCAAAAATCTAAGCTCATTTTTGAATTCTACGACCTTGAAAACCCCTAGATAAGGTTTTCCGGGCGAAAATGGACAAGTTTCAAATTTGACCTTTGGTCGTCCCCGGTTCCGGTCATGGGTCAACAGGGGTCCACAACCCCAATAGAAGGGGGCCACAACCCCAATAAAAGGGGTCCACATACCCCCTCAAAAATGGGGGTCCATAACCCCAACTAAAAGGGGTCCACAACCCCAATAAAAAGGGGTCCACAACCTTAAAAACCCCCTCCCAAAAGGGGTCCACAACCCCCGGGTTCACAACCACCTCACAAAGGAGTCCACAGCCACGTAACCCCCCTAATTATATACCATTCATTTTATCACCTATTACTACTTGTGTGTGTGTGTGTTTGTTTGTGTTTGTGTGTGTGTGTGAGTAGTAATAGGTAATAAAATGGCGTATAATTAGGGGGGGGGGGGGGTAATGTGGCTGTGGACCCCTTTGTGAGGTGGTTGTGGACCCCTTTTGGGAGGGGGTTTTTGGGGCTGTGGCCCCCTTCTATTAGGGTTGTGGACCTCTGTTGACCTACGACCGGAACCGGGGACGACCAAAGGTCAAATTTCAAACTTGTCCATTTTCGCCCGGAAAACTTTATCTAGGGGTTTTCAAGGTCGTAGAATTCAAAAATGAGCCTAGATTTTTGCTAGGATCAAAGGTCCGTGCTGTGTTGCGTGCTGTACATGTCCGGAACCGCGGTCGACCTAAGGTCAGATTTCAAAGTTGTCAGTGTTCACTGGAAAAACTTTCTCTGGGGGGTTCTCGGGGCCGTAGAATCTAAAAATGGTGTCAGATTTGTGCTCACACGTAAGGGTAGCGCTGCAAAACTGTGTGTGCGTGTGTGTGCGTGTGTGTGTGTGTGTGTGTGTGTGTGTGTGTGTGTGTGTGTGTGTGTGTGTGTGTGTGTGTGTGTGTGTGTGTGTGTGTGTGTGTGTGTGTGTGCGCGCGTGTGTATATATATATACCTAAATTCGAAATACTATCTGATGATCTTGCAATGTAGTTTTAGACCAGCTGTGACAGTTTT
Organism: Trissonchulus latispiculum; assembly: GCA_030248195.1. NCBI lineage: Eukaryota > Metazoa > Nematoda > Enoplea > Enoplida > Ironidae > Trissonchulus > Trissonchulus latispiculum. The sequence continues at coordinate 21,777 of JASAND010026816.1, forward strand.
TAAATTCGACTTGTTCAATTTTGGATATCCTGTTCGCTGAGATCGACGTATCTACGTACATTCTCATTTTCATTGGGTATTTATGGACCATTTCAAAGTCACTTTCAATTTATGCCACGGCTATAAGAAGTCGGCAAATAATCGGCATGCTTTTGAGCTTTATGTGACACAAAATGTTTAATTGTAGTTTGTCAACTTCCTGCCCCTCAGGTTTTTTGGAGAGGACTGCTATCTAATCTGTCAGAACTTTCTAAGATATTCTACCGTTGTCAGTTTTTATAGCAATGCTCTCAGTTTCGTTTTGAATATACTTTTAGGATCATACATTAACATAGGGTCGGGCTCTGGGGGGGGAGACTTGTCCCCAAAACATTTTGAGGGGGCTTGTACCTTGAACAAAAATTTTCAGGGGGGCTTGTACCTCAAGGAAAAATTTGTGAAATTTTTCGAAAAATTAACGCTTATTCTATTAAAATCAGCAAATTTTTGTCAAAATTTGCAAAAAATCGTCAATTTTTGGAAAAAAACTAAAATTTTGCCCGATTTTCCCGAAAAACTAAACATATTAGCTAAAAAATTAGGGCGAAGCACGAAATTTTTTGAAATTTTACTGTAAAAACTAATTTTTTCCGGCTGCTTTTGGTCATTTTTTCGTTGCCCCTTGTCCCCGACGGCGATAGGGCTTGTACCTTGTCCGAGTTGGGGGGGGTGGGCTTGGACCCCCCAGACCCCCCCGCGCTAGCCTATGTTTAGGATCTTTTGCAAAGTTTGAATACGACTAACAATCCAAAATATTTTGTATCAAGCTATTCGTCCAATGGTCGCAGGTGTTTGGGAAAATTGTTGCAGTGGACATACCCAAAATTGGAGCTAGTTATGAACACTTTAGAATCTCAAAAATTGTAGTCGTTGTTTCCTAGAATTTGTTGGACTAATGCTAATTAATATAAATAGGTTTGCCACTTTGGCAAGAAAACTGGAAAATAAACACAATTAATAGTTTGGAACTTCATTCTCCATCCACTGGATATTGTATAATTTATAGTGCAAAGCTATTCATGGCATGTGTCAACGTAAGAGCACCAGACTGTTATCAATATCATTCGCTTGCAGCCTGACATTATTTCTGACTGGCATAATATTGTGCTCCATTGATGTGCAAGAATATGTTGTTGGTCTATATCTAATATTGATGTCTGTTGTTGGTTTAATGGTAAGACAATTAAGAAGTGATGACATCTGCTCAGAAGAGCATCTCAGACTATAATTAACTATTGTTCTCGCACCTCTTATTTGAATCCTGGTAGCTTGAGGTGGTGGTTGCTTATTGGATTTAGCTGATTTTTGCAAACTTTCGTATCTCCCGAAAAAGTCCACGCCCTTTAAGCAGGTCGTTGATAGGTGGGTTGTAACTATTGGGTGGGTGATCTAGGGCAATGTATGTGCATACAAACTTCTGGTTGGGGCTGGGTTTCCTATGTCCCGTCTACTTGGGGAGGGGGCTCTCCCACGAAAACTCCATAACATTTAGTTGTTAATTTCCAAATCCAGGCAGTGTTTATCTAAGTGCTCTTTGGTTCGCCCGAAAAATACTTATCTGGTTTGGGTGCTCGCTTCGGTGTCTCCTCACACCTACGCTCCTCTCCCGGGGTTGCGGATGCACTGTACTAGGTTCATTCAACACTTAAGGTGGTAGTACCACTACCGGGGTGGACTTTGAACAGAAACTGTGAACTGAAAGCTTGTTTCAATCTCAATCGGCTTGAAATGTTGCACATTTCCTCTTTATTATGTTCTGCATCAAATGAACTGGCTTACTACGCTGCGGGAATTGGCTTCTTGTCTACATAAGAGAAAATGTATTGACAGCTTTGAATATAAATATCTCCTTCAGTCCGCTACGAATTCGTTTGAAATTTTGCATGCAAGCGCGATTAGTTTATACGCTCAGGCCGCTCGTTTAGGTTTTAATAAAAGTAAATTTTCTTATTTTTATTTCTTTTTCTTATTTTCTTATTTCTTATTTTCTTATTTCTTATTTTCTTATTTTAGCTTAGTTTGAAATATTGTAAATCCACATCTCGCTTACTATTGTGTTTTTCCAAAAACAAAGAAAACGGCCTCAGTGTATACATACATAAAGCATATCTAAAAAATTTGGTCAAGTTTGGGTGAAGTACTAATGAGAAAATCAAAAACAAGATTTTGTAACTTTTCTTGGTTTGCTTTCGTTTTGATGAACGTTGCAAGCAGCTGAATAGTGTTTTCTGTTAAATAAAACACATAAGGAACACAACGACAACCTCTAAAAATCAAGTTTTAATTTTTGACGTTTTGTTTTTTGTTGTTATATAAGCTGTTTTTACTTTGCATTGCGTGTGCGTAAGTAGAAAATCCGGCTAGTGGTACTACCACCTTAAGGTCAGTTATTGTTGTTTGTTGTATGTGCATTATGTAAGATTGACTGCTTGTTCGGGCTTACTTTAATGCCTGCATGTAGTGTTTACTAAATCTTTAGCCTTGTTATTTTGGTAGGTTAGTTAGTTGCTTAGCCTAGGTAGATAGAACAACTTCGCTTAGCGCCGCTACCCCAGCCTGTTCGTTATCTACTGTACGGCGGAACCTCCGGCAATTACTTTTCCGGTAGCCAGTTGGTTTATATTGTCAGTTGTTGTACGGTTTACAGCGTCTATTTGGGTCATATTCAACGGGTCTATCATCAATTGGACTACAACAGTTTACCCTCCATCTAAATTTTTGTCAAATGTCCTACGCAGAAAGCGCTTGGTTTTCTCGGCGCGTTCATGTTTTGCGATTTTTTTGCCTTTGTGCTGTTACCGTCACATCTAGCTATTCTTCTCCCAAACACAAAGTTCAAATCAATTTGAATGATTGAATGAGTGAGTCCGGCACGCATATAGTTTAAACGCAGTGTTAGTTTTTAGCTTTTCAAATTCTGAACCAATTTTTAGGAGATGGTGGGGATTAGGGAATAGTATATATTGGACATGTGTTGCAGGTGAGCATTGCATTCTGTGTTGTTGGGCCTGAGGATTCTGATGAAGCAGTGGTGAAGCAAATGTGGACTAGAATTAGCCAGCGCAAGCGAAGACCGCGATGTGTTAACAGCGCTAATTACGAAGCAACAACTTGCTCCAGAGTAGTCAGTCAAACAACAACTGTAGCAGAAGACTCCAAATATGGTTTCGTTTAACGCAAGAATTCTTTTGTTGTAATTGTTGATTTTGTAATTGATCTGGTTGTATAATAAGGCGCTATTGTTTTCCTTGGGATCGATTCAAACAATCACTCAACTGACAAAACGTAGCTACATTGGACTCATCTAAAACACTTTTATTAGTTGAAACAGTATTTCAAACATTTTAAATTTGCCGTTAAATTTCCAGCTTAAGGTCGTGGTCCCCTTACGTGCATATATATCATTATAGAAAGTACAATATTTGCCCAATTTCTTTCAAACTTTCAAAAAATGCATCGGGTATGAAGATGGGGAAACCCCACGCCCAGTGACTATGATAATTTTAAAGTTTGTGTTCTACAACTTGGCTTTAGACATAAGTCTTTATGTTTTACTGTTTTTGAGCAGTGAATTTTTGAAAAATGTTAATTTTTAAAATTGTTTGTTTTCGATGCGATCTTGTTGAAAACAGATTTTGTCGAATTGGCACATGACCACAAACATAGGTAAGTTTATACTCACTAGCTAGCACATTTCTAGCAACTAGCACTAGCTACTATTCCTAAAAAGTTGAAACGGAATTAATTAAAAATGTATTCAGAAGGGCCACTCCCAATAATAAAATACTCCCCTTTAAATTAAACAAGGTTTTCATAACATTTGCAGTAGACACATAAAGTGATGTCCTACTGCTGAAACATTGACTTTTCATAGTGCCTCTTAGATTACCATCGCTGCTGTATGCAGTGCAGCCCTGCACCACAAGCCTACATTTACTCATGTTAGGTTCTTCAGTCACTTGTTAAAGAAAGCTCACAGGATACAAGGCCTCGTAGCTATTAATTTTCAACTTAATTTCACATGCAAAAATTGGAAATTAATTGAGTTGTATTATCAACACATAGCATATTATTGGTTGTTTTGTTTCTGATCACTGCGTTCCTAAGTTCTAGCTATTGCTTCCCGGATGGTTCTGTGACTGTGGTCTACTTTTCTTTACATATTGATTGGTAAGCTTTGTCGAGTAGGTAATGATATCTTACTGTTCTTTAAAACAGCAAACCGCTTTATTGGATTTTCATTTCATAACAGTTAACAATGGAATTTCAATCATGGCCGTATTGATGACAACGCCATAATGGTTGAGTCAAATATTGGACTTAGCGCTTTTCTTTCTTCTGGCCCCAGAGCGCACAGGAAGTAAATAAACTTCTGTAAGCTGCTTCAAGCGACCACGTTCTGCAGCACTGGCTAAGCTTTCGCGATCTGGTCTAAGCCTTGAACTGCAAACTCCGTGATAGCTAAGTTGAAATTCGCAATAGTGCAGAAGAGATCTGAGAGCATCCACAACAGTCCTGGCTTTGCCAAACTTCTGTTCAGCCACAACAATAACCAATTCTACGAAACCGTGGAAGGGTAATCCTATAACGAGTAGTCCGCGTTCAATTTGAGTATGACGTTATATCAATCGTAACTGAAAATCAGATATGCGACCATGCTGCACAAATACAATAATAAAAATGTTCATTTTCGACAGATTGAAAATGAACTTCAGAACGACATCCATTAAAAGCTGAAAGGCTATTGTGCAAAATGAATCAACAATCAATATCTCGATGAAAATTAATGCAAAAATTACCAGTCATCGAATATCCTTCCCATTTCTTATGAATATCGTTATAGAGGACATCCAGGTAGTCAGAATCAAGCTGGGCACCGAGACTGCATTTTCTAAAAGAAGTGTAATGTTTAATTGTTGGTTTGCCGCTACTTCCGAAGGAAAAGGGCAAACCCTTATTCTCGTCGTGTTATTATTATTATTATTATTATTATTATTATTCTTCTTCTTCTTCTTCTTGTCCCCCCCTATTAACTCAAGCTAGGCTCAACGCCCGGAGCTGAAATTTGGTGGGTATGTGGGGGTTGGTCCCAAACCTGGCCCATTTTAATTTCATCGCTCTAGACCCACCCAGTCGACCAGGGCAGGGAATTTAATTTTTTAAAATGGTTCTGGTTTAAAGGGGGGTTCCGGTTCTCTGGCAAGGCGATTCTCAAAAATGGTCGAAAACTTTTTCTCTCCGATTTGGTTGAAAAGCATGTCCTGGGGTAATTCGGGGACGCAGATTCCAAATCTGCAATCGAAATTTTTCTAGCTTTTGAGAATCTCTAGATATGGCCAAAAGTTACACTGTTGGAGACCGCAAAAGTGAGCAAACGGCCCAGCAACGCCTAATATCTGTATTTTTTGAACTCGTTAGTCAAGTTTAGCCGGTGGATTTGCTAGGACACCCTTTAAAAAGAAGTGTTAAGTAACTTTTAGCGATATTTAGAAGATTATTTCTTATCCCAACTGCCCTTTTATGGGCAACCATTTTCAGGTGAAGGTGTCAAAAATGGATAAAATCTTTTAATCTCTGATTTGATTGAAAAGTAAGTCCTGGGGTAATTCGGGGACGTAGATTCCAAATCTGCAATCGAAGTTTTTCTAGCTTTTGTGAATCTCGAGATATGGCCAAAAGTTACACTGTTGGAGACCGCAAAAGTGAGCAAACGGCCCAGAAACGCCTAATATCTGTATTTTTTGAAGTCGTTAGTCAAGTTTAGCCGGTGGATTTGCTAGGACACCCTTTAAAAAGAAGTGTTAAGTAACTTTTAGCGATATTTAGAAGATTATTTCTTATCCCAACTGCCCTTTTATGGGCAACCATTTTCAGGTGAAGGTGTCAAAAATGGATAAAATCTTTTAATCTCGGATTTGATTGAAAAGTAAGTCCTGGGGTAATTCGGGGGCGTAGGTTCCAAATCTGCAATCGCAATTTCTCTAGCTTTTGTGAATCTCGAGATATGGTCAAAAGTTACACCGTTGGAGTCCGCAAAAGTGGGCAAATTGTTTAGAACAGCCGGATCAGCACTTTTTTCGAAGCCGGTAGTCAAGTTGAGCTGTGGATTTGCTAGGACTCCCTTTAAGAGGGTCTATCAAGTAACTTTTAGCGATATTTAGTGAAAAATTACTTATCCCAACTGCCCTTTCAAGGGCAACCATTTCCCGAAAATCGACGCTACAAACTTAGCTGCCTAAAGAAAGAAGCGGCGGCAAACCATTCATGCCAGTTTAGCTTGTTTACAATAAATTTAGCAAATTTAAAGAACGTTTTTCATGATTTTAATTTGTTGCTTTATTGAAAGGAGTTTCTTACTGGCATATGATCCCTCGTACCCATACCTAAACCTATAGAATAAGACCAAGACTACATAATAACCAAGCCTACATAGTTGTTAAGCTGGGGACATCATTTCCAAGACAACGGATTACGCTCCCCCCAAATTGAACCTCAGTGATCCCCCCACAAATGAGTACCCAGTACACTGTTGTGTGCGCTCACTCGCTTGCATGTTAATGTGCTGAAACCAAAAACGTTCTATCAGCAGCTGACCACTTGCGAGCTTCAACCCATAAACACACAAACGAGTGAGCGCAGTACACAACACAAATGTGTGCTGGGTATTCAAGAGTAGGTACATTCATAAAATCTAAGAGTGTGACAAGCGTCACACTTTTAGTTATTACGTTAGCGGCACCCCTCCTCACAAATTATACCCATCTCATCTCTTCAAATAAGTTGGCACTATGTGCCTACGTTCTAAAGCTCGAAAACACAACCTATTCAGTTAATCCAAAGTATATCTGTTGCGTGCTTTAGCGCACAAGCATAGCGTGCAAATTTCTTTGAAATGATGGGTCAATATTCAAGGTGGTGACCTCCTTTTGGAGACATCAACTTGGAACCATTATTACTCAACCATTGCTTGGAGTTAAGAAGCCAATTGTTTATCAAACTGTAGCTTAACATTTGCTCTAATGAATACAACGAAACTAACTTTAATTCTTGGAAATTATTTTACTGCATTTTCGAAGTACATAATTTAATTTTCCAAATTTTTTGCAGACTAAAGTAAATTTTTTCGTGAGGCTTCGCCCACATCATTCGATTCCACTATCAAATCTTTTCCAAACTTTGGCAAGTGACCACTTTAGCTAGAAAGCAGCAATCGGGACAACTAAAAAGCGTCCCTGGGTATTTTACTGTAAAACACGTCCAGTAAGTGGTAACCATCTAGCTTGCATAGTAAATGCTCCACAATCGCTGGAAAAATTTGGTCATGTTTTTGCAAAAACTGCATTTTCTATGATAGCAGCGTACGGGGTAGCAGTTAGAAGATTATAATGTCACGGATTATCAGTCTCGACGAGACCTCCAAACTGACACCCGTCGTAGTTTAATTTTACGGCTGTGCTGGTGTGCTAGTTTGCCCATGCCGAGGTTGTCCTGTTTTCGTGCGGTAATTGTCACCAGCACATTAAAATGTGTATAATTGTGCTGTGGTGGCAGACGTGCTAGTTTTATCAGTAGTCGGGTCTGAAGGTCATGCCGGACGGACACCGTAGTATGCCAGTGCAGAGATGGAAGCGGGTCAAAAAATTTGACCTGCGGGTACCCGGCTATTAACTGTGTGACGCTTGTCACAATCGTAGTTATTATATACTTTTGATAACACTTAATAATACAGGATAGAAATCCATTACTAAAAAACACTATTTCTAGCATTTGAACGCGAGGCATAAGATTCCAAACTGGCCATTCCAAATTTTTACCCAACTGTAGCTGGCAACCAAATCTTTCTATGCTGGGATACTTGATTGTGCACTTTGTTTGAAATAGATATTTGATTCTAAAAATATGCTATGTATCTATTGTGCTTGAGAAAACTTTATTTATTGAAGAGTCATACCTTGTAAACATTTTACATTGTGTACTGTTGATGAGCAAGGACCTTCTGATGTCAATGAAGTGAAGATACAAATAGGCAGCTCGATGGAGGAATAGCATTTGCCCAAGAGTATGGCCATATTGCGCTGGAAATATTTCATCTAAACAAAGGCTATCACTGTCACATCCAAAATCATCCACAGTTCCACTACTGGATGTATGGCGCCTACTTTCATTCCTAAATAATAAATTCAATCAAACCATACAAGTACAGACTGACATTTTAACTTAAAAAACGTTAGCACTTTCGGTTTATCTTCAGTAGTCAGAATTTCATGTGTTAGAGTTTCATTAGTCGGAAACAAACTTTTCAAACTTTCATTAGTCAGAATTTCATTTGTCAGAGTTTAGATTTTTGACGTAATATATATAAGTTGAACTTTCATTTGTTAGAATTTCATAAGTCAGAATTTCATTAGTCAGAATTTTGTTTGTCAGTATTTTGCAAAAAAGCAATTGTCTTCCTGGCGCAAAGTCTAACAAGATGGTTGATGTCGATGATAATTCTATGAAATGGTCTCTACACAAATACACCAGCAACGCGCAAAACTCTTTGCAAAAGGATTCCCCAACAACTGGGTTAGTTCCGCCTACACCTACATACAACTTATCTTACAGACAGCAAATGACGATAGGCTGTTTCGTTCGAATCCTAAAAGAACCAGAATGGCCAAGAGTGCGTAATAACTGTTGGATTATGTACTCTTGGTATGGCGCAAATCATCAAGGGTCTTGTTGGGGAAGAGTTAAGAGCTACAAAAGAGTTAATTTCAGGGCTGGTCTTGGCTCTTCTCTACTCTGCCTTAATTTATCGGGAAAGGCCCTAAGATTGTGCAGCAACGTCCAAAATTTTGAAAAAACTAGGATAATAAAATTCTGATTTACGAATTTCTGACTAATGAAAGTTCAACTCATATTATGTCAAAATTTGAATTCTGACTAATAAAATTCTAACTAATGAAATTCTGACTAACGATTCTGACTGATGAAAGTTGACTTTCAACTGCCCTAATTTTCTTGCTATGAGAAAACTTAGGATATTCCCATGTAACTATTTCAGATGTGCCCAAAAGTTTCAGCTCAGAATATAAAATAAGCAGTGTCTGTCTAACCTCTTAAATCTAGAATTGTAATGCACATCATCCATAACAAGCAATAAAGTGTCCCGAACTAATGGGAACTTGATGGCACGATCAATAACAGATAAATCGCTGTCGCGTAAATGCTCCGCGTCAGGAAGTTTTATAGAAAGGCTTGGGCAGGCATTAACTTCTAACAGTAGCGGTTCCATTGCCTTGGTGAGCAAGATGTCAAATCCTAGGATCTACAAAATAAAATACATTGAGTAATTTCAATTCACCATTAAGGAGTGAAAGAAAACGGCTACTTCGCTTTGCGGCAAATAATAAACATAGACTGAGTCTGTTGAAAAAGAAACTAAAACTAGATTTCTGTTTTGTTTTGTTCCCTCGGAGAAGCTGCCAAGACTGTCCAATACGACACTGTAACAACTGTATGAGTTAGTGAATGCACGCGTATCTGACGCTTTGTTTGGAGGTTTCTCGAGCATCGAGAAGAGAAACCAGAGTTCGAACAGCCAGCTACAAAGGCCTAGTAAAGATATGTAATGATCTCGTGCTTAAAAGTCTGACATGAAAATGTATGTACAAAACTGTGCACTCAATACACCTTAAAATCTCAATAGGCATTCTGAATGCTTATGAGTGGAAAATTATTATATACGTCATGTAATGTGGGAGGTGTTCAATTTTGTCTTCGTGACTAAGGTTTTGAATCCAAAAAATAGATTGAGCTGTTAATTCAAATTCTGAATCAGTCAGCTGTTGTCGAACAAAGTTGAGAGGGTGCTCAATCAGTGACTCACTGGATTCACCTGGGACTAGAGGCGCTGACGCTCGCAAAACATGCACAATATCCGTTTTATACATTCCAGTTCCGGTGTCACAGCATAATCTTTCCCCCGGCTGATTTTTCCCCCAGAAAAATCGGCCTAGGCTAATCTTTCCCCCTCGGAAAAATTAGACTAGGCCGATATTTCACCCAGGAAAAATAAGCCTAGGCTGATTTTTCCGCTTTTACTTTTCCCCCCGGAAAACTCAGCCTGCGATAATTCTTCCCCCCGGAAAAATCAGCCTAGGATGATCCTTCCCCCCGCACAACACAGCCTAGGATGATCCTTTCTCCCGGACAAATCAGCCTAGGATGATCCTTCCCCCCGGACAAATCAGCCTAGGATGATCCTTCCCCCCGCACAAATCAGCCTACACTGTAAAAAAAATTTCCTACCTGTTATCTATTTTTTGATGATCACTGTTGTCATTCAAGAAAAATAGATAACAGTTATCAGATATATAAGATATGAGTTAGCTATTATTTCGGGATTGATTGAAAATCTAGAAAATTAGATAACAGTTATCTAATATTGCTGGCTAATATCAATCTTTTTAATTTGGGCTTTAGTACTCCAACGGCAATTGCTAACCTGTACTCATTAAATATTGTTGATAGTGACAAAATTTTTTAGTCTTAAAGTAAGTTAAATAGTTGATAGTTACAGATTTTAACAGTTTTCAGCGTTTTATGGTGACAGCGGCAATAAGCAACATTGGCAGAGGAGAGGCTCCTTAGTAGCTATAAAACTGCACACAAATTGCGTCTACACTTAATTTTACCTGATAGTAGAGGGGGCAAAGTTGTATCCGGGTCTGTAATTTCAGACACAGCCTGCAACCAGCGTCAGGTTTTCCCCAGACCTCCAGGCTCGGATTCCGGGAAATACTTTAATCAATCTGCACTGGGTTTTGGTCTACATTGCACTATTATTATCCGTGTTTCGTGATACGAAGGCAAAAACATCAGGAACAAAGCGATACTTTGCTTAACTTAATGACGCTATTTTTGTTTTCCAATATTTGCTTTGGACGTTGTCAGTATAATTAAAGATGAAAGCCAATTAGGGGATGGTGGAAGTTTAAAGTTCAATGCTGGAAAATGTAGTTCGCCTTTTGCCACTTAATAATACTGGTTTGATGTAAAGAATGAATGAATTCCACAATGTAGCATCCCATAGAGCCATTTCAAGTTGATGTTGTCGGGTCAAAACTCAACATAGCATGCATGGAAACTTTGTTTCGTCCTGACCGCCGTGTATGATTAAACAAATGATTTAACTTTCGAAATTTAGCCACAATTTTAAATTTAGCATCTATTTTAGCCCGCCTCAAGGTAGTGTTGTTTTAGTAACCGATGTTAGTTTCACTTTCAGTTTCAGTCTCAAGTCTCTTCCCAAAATAGTTTCAGTTTCAGTCGGGATCGCAAAATAGTTTCAGTTTCAGTTTTAGTTTTAGTGGAGTTTCAGTTTCAGTTTCAATTCATTCGAAAAACTGCAGATTCCAGCTTTGAGACATAATTAATGCATGAATTTATGATAATATACTTCCGCTGCAGAGTATTAACGAAAAAACCGCTTTAAACCTTCAAATCTTTATGTCTTGAAAAAAGACTGAAACTATTTCAGTCCGAGTTTCAGCAGGTCTTTACCTAATCTAGTTTCAGTTTCAGTTTCAGTCGGCCGCCTAAAATAGTTTCAGTTTCAGTTTCAGGTCTCCTCACGAAATAGTTTCAGTTTAAGTTTCAGTTTCGGAAACTGAAACTGAAACCTGTACAGCCTGAAGCCTAGTTTCAGTTTCAGTGCCTGAAACATCAGTACCTCAATGTCAAAAGCTATGGTAGCAAGGGGCAGGGTCTGCCACTTTTATTGGATCAAAATTGGCGCAAGGAGACGCCGATTTTTGTCAGAATCTCAAATTTAGACCTGTCATTGCTGGAGAACGATGCAACACTCGACAGCCGGAATACATTTAGCATTTAGAACTAGTACAGTGGCAACATGGCAAGCAACATTGATGCGATGCAAACAGTAACGGCTGTGATCAAAACATTTTGGTCCTGTTAAATATCAGTGTTTTGCGTGAACTCCGAAAGGTTGAAAATCAGCGCAATAAAATAATCTCAACGTCGAGGGCGTGGCTCAGTGGTACAGTGTTCTGCTCAAGATCCAAAACTCGGTGGTTCGATGTCCGCCCTGGACACTTTTCTTCACATCTTTCAATCCTGATTTCAAACTTTCATTGTCCCATCTTTAACTCGAAACGTTTAAAGCATATCTATTTAATTTTGTAGCTCAAATCAGATCCAAAACTTGTCCACGAACTTTCTTCAAAATTTGCAAGTTTTGTTTTTCAATTCTAAGAAACGACTCTTCTCACCACAAACTCCCATTTGATTGTTATTTGTTTGCCATAGTTTAAAGTTCCCGTTTTGGCCCGTTTTAAACAGAAAGCGAAAATTTTGAATAGCTACAACCTTTTTATTCCAGGCCAAAATCATCGGAAATTTTAATAGATTGCGTAAAATTCTAAGGGCTAACACTGGGCGCGCTTTGAGCTAATTCCTTTAGGTAGAATTTTTGACCCTGGCAGCCCGACCCACTTAAATATTAAAATGTATATATGCACATGTAGAATAACTGGTTTACAGAACTGATTTTTCCATGATATGATTTCATAAAACGATTCAGCTCATTATGAGCTTCAAAATGATGTATAGATTTCTGCAAAACTCCCAAAAGTGAGCAAGGTATGAACATTTCAATCTGGGTATCCAGACGCTGTTACAGTCAGCTGCACTGTTTGACCCCATAAATTTTGCTGCATCAGCGAAGCAGGTTTCATCCAGCTCAACCACTTCAAGCAGTAACGTGTGTTACGCAAGTACTCGATACGCTGATACCGCATCGAACACTATATAAAGGAGAGAAACAAACAACTTTTTCAAGTTCCATGTCTATATTTTCTGACATATTTGCTCCGACTGCTTCTGTTTACAGAACAGTGGAAGCAACCTTTTTTGGCCATTACGTACCTTTGGGGGTACCGATGGCAGGGTCTAAACCCAATAAAAAGGGTTGAATTCCCTTTTTATTGGAAGCCATCCAATTCAAATGGCCGGATAGTTAGCAACATTTTGATTGCTAATATCCAAAGCGTTGGATTGGATGGCTGACAGTGGATATTGTGGAATTTTAGTATCCAATAGGATGATTCTCGGCCAAACATCTAAATGAAAATTAAACATCGAAAAGCATTGATATGTATACCCGGTTCCTATCGACTGTGATGTGCCTCTATGCGGCACAGTATTAGAGAGCATATTCGCTTTGTTTTCCGCAATTATTCTAAATTGAACAAATACCAGTCATCCTTTAATTTTAGGTAATAACCCTCTATTTTTCACGGATACCAGTTACCTTGGAATTTATGGTAAAGGCTATCAAAGTTAAATTGGTAACAAGTCTCAAATTTTAACTGTTTGCTGCCATCCCAAATTATTAGATAACAGTTATCTAATTTGTTGGGATGTCACAAATTCCCTATCTAAGAAAAATAGATAACTGTTATGTAATATTTTTTACAGTGTAGGATTAAACCTTCAAATCTGTATGTCTTGAAAAAAGACTGAAACTATTTCAGTCCGAGTTTCAGCAGGTCTTTACCTAATCTAGTTTCAGTTTCAGTTTCAGTCGGCCGCCTAAAATAGTTTCAGTTTCAGTTTCAGGTCTCCTCACGAAATAGTTTCAGTTTAAGTTTCAATTTCGGAAACTGAAACTGGAACCTGTACAACCTGAAGCCTAGTTTCAGTTTCAGTGCCTGAAACATCAGTACCTCAAGGTCAAAAGCTATGGTAAGCAAGGAGGGCAGGGTCTGCCACTTTTATTGGATCAAAATTGGCGCAAGGAGAAGCCGAATTTTTGTCAGAATCTCAAATTTAGACCTGTCATTGCTGGAGAAAGATGCAACACTCGACAGCCGGAATACATTTAGCATTTAGAACTAGTACAGTGGCAACATGGCAAGCAACATTGATGCGATGCAAACAGTAACGCCTGTGATCAAAACATTTTGGTCCTGTTAAATATCAGTGTTTTGCGTGAACTCCGAAAGGTTGAAAATCAGCGCAATAAAATAATCTCAACGTCGAGGACGTGGCTCAGTGGTACAGTGTTCTGCTCAAGATCCAAAACTCGGTGGTTCGATGCCCGCTCTGGACACTTTTCTTCACATCTTTCAATCCTGATTTCAAACTTTCATTGTCCCATCTTTAACTCGAAACGTTTAAAGCATATCTATTTAATATTGTAGCTCAAATCAGATCCAAAACTTGTCCACGAACTTTCTTCAAAATTTGCAAGTTTTGTTTTTCAATTCTAAGAAATGACTCTTCTCACCGCAAATTCCTATTTGATTGTTATTTGTTTGCTATAAACTAAAGTTCCCGTTTTGGCCCGTTTTAAATACAAAGTGAAAACTTTAATTAGTTACAACTTTTTTATTCCAGCCCGAAATCATCTGAAATTTTAATAGCTTGCGTAAAAGTTCTAAGGGCTAACACTGGGCGCGCTTTGAGCTAATTCCTTTAGGTAGAATTTTTGACCCTGGCAGCCCAACCCACTTAAATATTAAAATGTATATATGC
>JASAND010026817.1:0-50260 GCA_030248195.1 Trissonchulus latispiculum
GGGGCACCCCCATCACATTTCGGAGGTCGGCCTTTGTGCAGTGCTTTTGTAGTGGTTTTTAAAACGCTAAACCTTTCGCAATTTTGGTAGTTGCAAAGAGTTTTACACATCGTTTTACAGCTTATAATCAGGACATTCACATGAGCTTACGAAACTTTCAATATTAGCAAAAAATTGCAACGATTTCCTGACATCAGTGGCGGATCTAGGATTTTGAAAGGGGGGGCCGCTGAAAAATTTTTTGGGAGAACCAAATTTTTCCGGGGGGAGGTAAAAATTTGCCTTTTCCGGAAACAAAATATTTTTTACAAGAAAATTAATATTGTGTATGGAAAGGTTAGTACACTTGCCAATTGGAAAACAACTATATCCTGTGAGTGAAGCAAAGCATGAGAATTTAGACAAGCACACAGTGGGCTATCTGGGGGGCGGACCCCCAGAAGTTGAAGATTTTTTTGAAATTGGAAAAAATCCCTCATGCAAACTTTTGAAAACATTAAGGGGGGGGCTCGGTCCCCCCCCCCCCCAGAAGTTGAAGAATTTTTGAAATCGTGGAAAATTCAGCATTTCAAATGTTTAAAAAGATTAGTTAAGATGCGTTAAAAATGCGGAACCAGACAAAATTTCTTTTTGCGCTATCATACAGAGGACATATGGGCCGAGGGACGTTTTTTGGGTTTCGTTACACTAAATGTTTAAAATTTGCACTAAAGTTTCTCGAAACTGGGAACGTTTTAGCAAAAACCAAGAAAAGCGTCCCTCCGCAATAGTACGATTTCCATTCTGGCGAAAATTTCCAGAATCTGTCCTGTAGTTTTTGAGAAATCGATGTTTAAAACAAAAAAACCACAGTTTTGCCAGAATGGTTTTCCGGCCAAATCTCTAGCTGAAAGAAATAAAGTCCGGCTAGTAGGAATTTAAAAAATAAAAATATGCATTTGGACGCTGTATCGATTGAGCATAAATGGACGAAAATTGTTTGTAAGGTTTGGCAATAATTTTAAAAAACTGATTTCCTCGAAAATGGCCGTTTTTTGACCCTCAGAACGGTTTTTGCTTATACTGACTTAACCACTGCAGATAGCTCAAAGGTTGTAAAAGCAAAAATGTTCATTTTTGTGTCCTCTTTCCAGCAATAACAACGAATCCGGTGTCTGTTCTACCTACTGGAAGCCTAAGTCCAAAAACCAAAACTTTCCTATCTTTTCGCCTAAAAATTCGGGACTGGTCCCAGAATGTTAAAGAGCACGGAAATAGGTTATTTCGCAAGCTAAAGCCGTAAGAGTCAAAAATACCTGAAAGGAAACCAGCACCTTAAATCAATTTTAAGTCGAACTTTTAGAAAAATTTTTTAAAAATGACCAGTTTTCGGCCAAATTTAGCTAACGTTTTATATGGTTGGTGTAGCCGAATGTTGGGAGAGGGTATGTCAAAAAAATTCTTGGGGGAGGCAAAGTTGGTCAAAAATTTGGAGGGATCCACCCCAAAAGGAAAGTATGGTCAGAAAGTCCATAATACAGTTAAAGACATGTACTGTATTTCTCGCAACAATAAACACTTTAAGCCAAACTTTTTTTGAAAAAATAGTGCAAAATTCTGCCCTATTAATGCCAAAATTTTGGCCGTTTTCGCGCCTTCGGCGCGACTACAAATTGCAGTTGGGGGAAACGTACGCGTATAGTTTCAGTGGACCTTTGGGTCTGGGGGTAAATCTTGGAAGGTTGGTGGTCGGCCCAAGAAATGGGATGGCGGCATGGGCGCACCCAGGGGGTCTTGGGGGGTTCCGACCCCCCCCCCCTTTTTTGTCCGATCCCCCGGGAATTTTTTGAGGAGAAAGCAAAACTTGAGCTATTCTTAGTGCATAAAATCAAAAATTATGAAAATTTTTGCGTCTGCATCGCTTTTCTATCTCGATTTTTATTATTTTTCTGGCCTGCGGCGCTTTTCCAATTGAATTTGCCAAATTTTTTCTCCGCCTGACTCTATGTATTTATGCTCCGCCTCTATGTATTAATGTAAGTTAAATTAATTAATTAATTAATGTAATATTATTAATGTATTAACGCATGTATTATGTATTAATTTTATGTATTAATAACTTTTACAATGTTTTGGCGCCTGCAGTGCTTTTTCACCTCAAATTTTCGCACCTACTTCTCCATTTTACTGAATTTCCGCGCCTGCGGCGCATTTCCTATCTCGCTCTCAAAAAAACAATTTAAAATTTTAACAATGTGCCTGGTAGAGTTTTCGTTCAAATCTTTTCAAGCTTTTTCACACAAATTTTGCCATTATGATAAAGGAATTTCGCAACTTTTATTGAAATCTTTTTAAAGATTTCCATTGCGGCTTTTTTCAAAATTTCAAAATTTTCTCAGCTTCTGGGGGGTCCGCCTTTCAGACCCCCTGCGTCAGCTAGCGATTAGTCCTAAATCTCGTCATTTTTGCTGGTCCCAAAATGAACAGTTTGCCGCCGCCAACCCCTCGCGCGTAAACGTGTCCGGCGAAAGCAAAAACTTTTTTTGCCGGCTCGACCCCCCCTTTTCAAAATCCAGGGTGCGCTCCTGGATGGGGTACCCCCTCCCAACCCCCCCAGAATGCGAACGTCAGTAATTTTTAAAAAAATGACCAAAAATGCAAAATTTAGCATTTTTTCTTCAAAACTAGACCTGTTTTTACCGTTTTAGGCGTTTTGCTCGGTTTTAAAGCGATTTTGGATCAAAATTTTAAACAATTTTTCAAAAAATGGTCATTTTTAGGCCAAATTAGCTAACTTTTTGGGTCCAAAAAACGCTGTAGGGGTTCGGGGGGGGGGGGTAGCCGAAAGTTGGGGAGGGTATGTCAAAAACTACTGAGAGGGGGTAAAATTGGCCAAAAATTTTGGGGGGGACATAGGTGTACCAGGCTACAGTTTATAACCCCCTGTGACACCCACGGGGAGACCAGACCCATAAAGTGTATCACCTATTTGGGGTTAGTGGGGGGAGTAGAATGTCCGAATTTTTAATCGGGGGACCCTACCAAAGTCCGAAATTTTGGGGGCCCCCTAAATTGTACCCACGTTTTTTTAGCTGAGCATCCTTCTTTTTTGATGTACAGTACATTACGTACTCAAAAGCTTCTGTCAATAGTTTCATATGCAAAAAAATAGGCCTTGAAAATGGACAAATTTGTACTAAAATATGCCTAAATTAGCTTGAATTTCAATTCTTGATCTCGTTTTTGTGAACAATCTCTCAATGGTCTCAAATATTGGTATAAACCCTCCTCTAGGCTCAAGCGATCATAATGTTGTCTTTTAATGTAACTGGGATTCGGAAAACCAGCTAAAGATTGCTTTAGAAAAATGCGTTCTCCTGCACTTTGGTCTCAATAATCCAAAAAATGTGTACGGGGCCAACGATATACGGAATCCGAGGCAGCAAATTGTGTTAAAGATCTTGGAGTTTGGGCAGATGATAAGTTAAAATTTTCGGAACACTGCTCCAAAACTGCAGTAAAAGCGATGCAAAGCTCTGATGTGATTTTTAGACTTTTTGAGGTAGAGGGATGCGACATTTGTGTGTGCGCTGGTTGGGAGGGTGCCATTGTAGAGTAAAATTGTGTAATTTGGAACCCATACATGAAGA
Source organism: Trissonchulus latispiculum (assembly GCA_030248195.1). Lineage (NCBI taxonomy): Eukaryota > Metazoa > Nematoda > Enoplea > Enoplida > Ironidae > Trissonchulus > Trissonchulus latispiculum. The sequence goes on from JASAND010026817.1 coordinate 3,630, forward strand.
AAGACATTGTCAAAATTGAAAAGGTCCGAAAAAGGTTTACGAAACGCGTCCCTTGTCCAAGTAGAAAATCATATGCAGCCTGGGTGTGGCTAGTGAACCTTGGTGGGGGGGGGGCAAATTTTTAATTTTCGAGGAACCCGTTTTTACCTCTGTGACTTTGCCCCCTTGGGAGGTTACCCGTCGATCCTCCGTTGATGAACTCGCCGCTATTTTATTCTGTATCCGGGCTGGCGTAATTCATCCGATTATTATCGATAGTATAGTTTGCGGTAATTGGGGGGGGGTGGGAACTTAGTGGTCAATGTTTGGCTGTGGAATTGTAGGGGGGTTGTGACTTATGGTTGGCAGGAGATCACGTTGGGAGGGACGGTTGTAGGACCCCAGTGGGGGGGGAGATCAGTGGATGGGATATGGACTGTTGGGTCTGGGTTTGTTTTAGTTTAGGGTGGTATTGGGATTTTGACTCTAGGCTTACCTTATAATAGTGGGTAGGGGTCTGCTTTTAAGATTGGGGGTGGGGGGGGCTTCTTGGTGTTTTTTCGGGTTGAATAAAATATGGGGCGGTAATTTTTATCATTTGTGGCGGCGTTTTGAATAATAATTGGGGCTTTACCGCGGCCTGTGAAAATTTGGGACTTATTTTTTGGCCTTAGTGGCGCATGAGAAAAATATTTGTCCTCGTTGGGAATAATTATGGGGGATAGATTAATTTGTGACTCGTTTTTGAATGTGGGGAAGGGGGCCCCCGGTTGGCCTTAATGTTTGGCGTTGCGCTTATTCTATTAGGGCGCTGGTGTCTTATTCTTCCTATTATAAACTCTTGGTTAAATATATATGGGGCGATTGGATTTGGGATGGATTTGGGCACTTTTGGGGGGGACTGTGCCTTTGGGGCACTTTTTTCTTCCTGAGGAGTAGTATTGTACCTCGCCCGTGAAGGATGAGAAAAAAAAATTATGGGGTACTTTTTGCCGGGATTTTCTTTGGGGGTCCGGGATTTTGGAGTGGGGATTTTGGTTTGTTGCCCTTTTTTTCTATTCCTTTTTCTAGGGGGGGGCGGGGGGGCGGGCGTTGTTTGGGCTGGCGGTGGTTTTGGGGAATTGCGCTTTGGGGTATTTTGGGGGCGTGGGCGCGCGCTCCCCCATTTGGAAAAATGTATTGGGGTCGTTGGCGGGCTTTATCTTAATTTTGGGGTTGGGTGGGGGGGATTTAATAATTGCGGGGGGGGTTCTAATTTCGGGGGGCGATTTTTAAATATGTACGGGGGGGGTTGCATTATGAAATTGAGGGTTGGGGGGAAATTTTGGGGAATTGGGGGATTTAGGTGTGGGGGAAGTTTGGGGGGGCATTTTGTGGGGGAAATTATGGGGGGGGGGATGTGGGGGGAAAATTTTGGGGTGGTTGGGGAGTGTGGGGTTATTGGGATGGGGTGTGGGGGGCTGGGGAGTTGTGGGGGGGTTGTGGGGGGTTGTGGGGGGGGTTGGGGGGTGGGGTGCAGATCGTTTAAAAATTTTAAATCTGGACGGTTTAGAACTTCGTCGAGTAAAATCTGATTTGTCTCAATGCTACCGCATAGTCCATGGATTAGATAGCCTAAAGTGTACCGACTTCTTTCCTGTTAAGGAAGGTAATAGGCTTAGGGGACATAATTATATTCTTAATACCAAAACCTGCCATCGAAACGAAAAGAAGAATTTTCTCAGCAATAGAATAGTAAATGCTTGGAACAACCTTCCGTTCGGTGTAGTTAAGGTGGTGATTCCCTTTGGTCTCATAAAGTTTGCACCGTCATTACTCATTCATTACTTGGAGTTAAGAAGCCATTTTTATATCAAAATGTAGCCTGACATTTGCTCTTTTTAATACATGCCACGAAACTAATGTTGCTTTTCTAAAATATTTTTAACGCATTTTAGAAGAAGTATAATTTTCCAGAATTTTTGCAGACTGAAGTAAATTTTTTCGCGAGACATCGGTTACATCATTCGATACCACCATCAAATAGCTGGGGACAAGTTTCTATTTATTGTGAAATCGCTCTTCATTGTAGAGAAATGAGCTGAAACGTGTGCGTAACCTGTATTTTGACCACTTTTTCCAAATTTGACAAGCGATTACTTTAGCTAGAAAGCAGCAATCGGGGCAACCAAAAACTCGAACCTGGGTATATTTGTGCAGAACACGTTTGTTCAGTAGCAGCCCTCCAGCTTGCATGATGAATGCTCCACAATCTTTGGAAACAAATTGGTCGTGTTTTTGCAAAAACTACATTTTTTATGATAGCAGCCTACAGGATAGCAGTTGGAAGACGATCATGGGTCGGATAATTTGTCCCTCCCTGTGAGACCTTCAGATCGACGCCCTTAGTCTGATTTTACGGCTTGCGTAGTTCAAGAAACATTGGATTATTTGATTTCTGCAAAATGACAAGTTTTCGGCTATATCTATATCTATATCGGCTATAACAAGAAAATCGGCTATATCTCACGGTAGAGAAAAGCTTATCTCGATTACCCCCCCCCCCACAACTCAAAAATCCCTTAAACTTGACCAAATGAGCTAAAATTTGGTGTGGGTATGTTTTCGACCACGCTGAGTTCAAATATAGCAAAATTTTTGATTTTGCGAAATTCGATTTTTTCGATTTCTAAGGGGGACCAAGGGAAACCGAAAAATGTTTTGTCTTCGATTACATCTTAAGCTTAAATCTTTAGCTTATAGTGAGCTAACGACAAGCTGAATCGAAAAACGGACTTCAGATTCGTGTTCTACGACCCCGAAAACTCCTATATACATCTTTTCAGCAAAATCGAACAAAAAAATTTTTCGGTTTCCCTTGGGTCCCCCCTTAGAAATCGAAAAAAATCGAATTTCGCGAAATCGAAAAATTTCGCGATATTTGAAATCAGCGTGGTCGAAAACATACCCACATCAAAGTTTAGCTCATTCGGCCAAGTTTTAAGGATTTTGAGTGGTGGGGGGGTAATCGAGATAAGACCCAACAGGTTTTCATGAATTAATAAAGTGCTAAACCAAACATTACTTAATATGTGTCAGGGGGCTTGACAATCGAATTGGTCTGACAGAAACGCAAGGACAATAATTGGCTAATCTAGCTTTAATACTCTGTTGTTTACCTTTTAAAAATTTGGAGTACATAGTCAAATTGAAAAGGCACCATTATATAAGGGTTACTATCAGCGTGTGCAGCCTTGCTGAGATGAGCAGCCGGTATGAGCTAAATAAAATTTTAATAGCCAACATTTTGAAGATTCTCTAAAACATAAAATATTGTGAACACTGGGGCTTTCTTGCAAATTTCTTGGGGCTTTGAAATTTTTTGAAAGTGGCGTTTGTCCTTAGCTAAGGTCGAATTCCTAGTAACAAAATCACCAAACCAAAAAACGCTTTATCATTGCACGCTCTTATAGCCATAAAGAACAGAAAGAGCGAAACAAAGATCTGTCCCTACAGCGTGTGTTATCCGAAAATTCAGATTCCAGGCGGGGTCGATGCTACTTCCTTTAGCTCACTCCATCACTACCCCAAACAACTCATTAGTTGCCAGCACGTAACTAGATGGCTGTTGTATGATTGCTTGAATCCTCCAGCCTATCAGGAAAGCTTTTGATTTTTGAATTTTGTCTTTAAGAAATACTAAGTGCCAATGCACAAACATTCGATATTTGATATTTGAAGCTATTTATTCTAACTGGACAAATTTTTGATTTTTGTTTTTAAATATTTTCTGCATCTAGCAAATTCTCGTTTTTTGAAACTTATGAAAAAATTTTGATAGACATGGGTCGACGTTTTCTGACAGCTTTAGCTTCTGCTTTTTAAACCATTTTTCCGTTTCCCTATTTTAGACATATTTTGGATTCCGCTTTCTGGACTAAACTTAAGAAGAAAGAAAAAAATTGCATACCACCATATTCTGTTTCCACATTTTAGACCGTGTTTCCGTTTTTATTTCCGCTTTCTAGACGTTAGATGTTTCTGCACTTGCAAAACATTAATTCTTAAAAAACAAAAATTAAAAATCAAAACCAACTCTGATTGGCTGGAGGCTTCAGCCAATCATGCAACAGTCATATAGTCAAACGGTGTGCACTAATGAAACCGAGCTGATTGCTGTTGTAGCTCTGCTGTAGCTTTATATATTTCTTGCAAATTTCATTTCAAATGAGGCTGTAAATTGTATCAAAAAATACAGCAAACTGTAGTTGAGTTAATAAGATTAATTAGCAACATTAATAAGATACACAATATATTTTTATGCTATTTAACAAACCATTCACTAAAATAATAAATTTTTGACTTCAAATTTATGATTCTTTCAGTTAGATGCATTTGTTGTGTTGCTGAGTTTTAATTATTAAATTAATCCTATTATTCAATCGATTAATTAATTAACTAATTAATCGATTGAAGTCGAAAATCGATTATTTTAGTGAATGGCTTGTTAAATAGCATAAAAATATTTTGTGTACCTTATTAATGTGACTAATTAATCTTATTAACTTAACTACAGTTTGCTGTATATTTTAATACAATTTACAGCCTAATTTGAAATAAAATTTGTGAGAAATATATAAAGCTACAGCAGAGCTGCAACGTCAATCAGCTAGGTTTATTAGTGCCCACCGTTTGACTATAGGGCTGTTATATGATTGGCTAAAGCCTCCACCCAATCAGACAAGGTTTTTGATAATATTGGAACACATTTTTGATTTATGTTGTAAAATATTGTCTGTACCAAGCAAAATTTGGCAAAGTCTTGATTTTTGGTATTTCTGAAAGTATTTGTTAGATATGAGTAGTATAACCCCCCCTTCACCCTCCGCAGCTCATATGTTTACGTGTTAAAGCAAAATGATGAATAAAATGTCTTTGTTGTGAGTCATTAAATAATTCATAATTTCGATTGCTCGGCTTGTTGCGCGGGCGCTAAAAATCAATATTTGATGCAGCACTCATTTTGACATAGAAACCAACCCTAGCTAATACTGACGTCACAATTCCGCGAATTTCTCTGCTGTCTAAAGAATGCTTGTGATTACGTAATAATAGCATCCTATGCAGCCTTATTTCTGCTTACTTAATGAAGCAATTATAACTCATTCCCTACTTAACTCAAAGCAAATTACATCACCAATTCCAGGAATTATCTAATTAAAACTACATGATTACGCAATCAGCTCCGCTGATTGCGCAATCATTCAGTGAAAGCATAACTTCAGTCACCTGTCCCGCCGCCCCGCCGCCCTGTATCATTTAGCAAAAACCAAATATCGTTTCCATCTGATGCACTGCTATGTCTTTTAGCACATTATAATACTGCAGGGCTTTTTATCGCAAACTCATTTTGGAAACAAGTATGCTGAGCCAATGAAAGGTAAACTTTTATTCCTTTTATATGTAAAGATTATGAAGAATCATTTTACTTAGTTTAGCCAAGAGTACATAATAGATAAGAGTATGACAACAGGCAGGCTCTCTGTTATCAGCGCAAAAACTATGCTATGCGCGGCTACGGCAACCCCCACAAATGACCCCCCCACACCGCCCTCCCAAAAGACCCCAAGCCTATTTTGGGTACATAGTTCCAACCAAGGGTCGCTCACTCGCTTAGTATGTTTTCTACATGCATATGTTAAACATACACGCTTGCACCCTTGTTCCTAAATTAGGCCTCGTTAATTATAACGTGTAATTATGCAAAGCATGCAAAAGTGAGCGACCCCCATTTGACGACATAAGGGGGGGAGAGGACCCCGTACCCATATAGGGGGCGGTGTGAGAGGGGTCAATTTGTGGGGGCATATGCGCCAAGCGCGCATAGCATAGTTTTTGCTCTGATAACAGAGAGCCTGCATGTTGTCATACTCTTATCTATTATGTACTCTTGGTTTAGCTCATATAAATACTTTACCAGATCTCCATTGCATTTATAATCAAACTGTTTCTATTTCTACTGTGAACTTAATGCTGTTGTTAAAATAATTTTACTGTAAATATGTTTCCTCTTCCATAATATATACTATTTTAATTCAGATGGCCTATGAATGCCAACAGTGTGGTACTGCCTTCATTTCAAAAAATGAACTCGATAGACACTGCTTACAACACCACACAAAATCTCAGAGCCACGATGTTGCTCAAACAGTAGTTGCAACGACAAAAGCGCACATTCGGTAATTAAATATTAAAGTTTTATTCTGTTCTTCTACACTTTCGCTAAGCGTCTTTAACTTTGAAATTCCTCTTCAGCTATTTCTTTGTTTATTATTATATTCTTTTTGGGTGTAGTTTACATAACGTTCAACGTCCATTTATCAGACGCAAAGCGACAATAGTCCCCCGGTAATTTATTTTTATATCATTCCATATATACACTCCTTTATTCCATATTTAGTACACATTACTTTCATTTAATATTTAAAACTCTGGTTAATTACTGTTGTTTCTAAACGATTCACTCCTTGTGAATATTTTAAATGAGTAGTATATTAAGCAACCACTAAATATAAGTTTTTATATAAGAGCACAAGCTTAGCTTGCTAATTGCTAAGTATAAAGGGTGCGCATTCCATCCAATTCTCTACACCTTTTGTCTAATGAATAATAGAAAATCTAAGAATAATTTCAAAAATAAATTGTAACCTTTATCTTGTTTAGGCAAAGTTCACATGCAAGGACTGCAAGAAAGATTTCGCCTCCTGTTTCCACTTCAAACAACACATGAAACATCATCACAATAGAGGCTGCCCGCACTGCCCGAAGATCTTTGTCCGGGACTTCAACTTAAAAAACCACATTAGACTGAGACATTCAGCTCATGACCTGCCAGCTTCGCGGGCAATCCCTTTTCAAAGCGATGCTGGTCCCAGTACCCCTTCTTGATCTGAACCTGTCTCATCTTCGAAGCAGACTGATCAGACAACCGAATCAAAAGGACAGTTTGCTATGGGAAACCCGATATTACAAACTTGTAAAAATTCGCACCATTACGAACGAACGCTTTCAAACTACCTACACTGATTTCAGTTTACGCTTTAAATCTATGGATAGTCTTTCCCTTTGACGAAGCTCTTATTATTCTCTATGAAACTCTGGGCGAAGTCATTCAAATAATTACTGAACAGGCGGCATCTCACGATAAGATGAGAATTGTCTTTGAATCTCCCAGTTTGGACTTTCCCATTGTGGTCCCTGTCAGGTCCCTTGAAGATTATTCACCAGACTTAATTCTGGAAAATATTAAGAGAGTCCTACAGTCATATCAAACATTTTCGTTCGATTCTGGTGTCCTTATGACTCTTACTCATATTCGGATGCCAGAGCCTGGAAGTGGGAAGCGCGACATCGGAAATCTGCATACAAGGAAAATTGTAGACTTACCATCGTGGCTAAAACGGAAGAAGTGTATTATCCAGGTGAAAGAAGACAAGAATTGTTTACTACATGCCATCGTTGTTGCAATGGGAATTGTCGATCATAACGACCAAAAATCTTCCAATCTGCAGCAACCAAAACTTGGTAAGCGGTCACAGGACCGCACATTGAAGAAACTTATACGAATGGATAAAGCGTTTTCGCTACGATTAGACAAAGTTCGCCATTTGCAAGGATTATGCCGATTTGAGTGGGGACAGTCATTTTCCATAAACGACGTGTCTACAGTTCAGTCCATACTGCCTGAAATTCAGATTAACGTTTGGTCAATTGAAGAATTTGGTAGAAATGTTTTCTCAGGGCCGTACAAAGACAATCAAATCAACTTGCTATTGTACGGAGGCCATTTTGACGTAATAACGAAAATAGCTGCGTTCTTAAATACCAAATTCTACTGTGCCAAATGTAAATCTGGTTTTCACGAGCCCCGGGCAACCCACAAATGCCCTGTTGGGTGTTCGCTTTGCCACTACGGGCAATGCCAAAATAAACTGGATCTGCCAAATGCAGGAAAAACTTTTTTCTGTGTATCCTGCAATCGATACTGGCTAACTGATGACTGTTATCAAAGTCATCTGACTGGTATTTGCCAAAAACTTAAAAGATGTAAAATCTGCCTTCGGGTAGTTAAAGCATCAAAAATCGATAAACACAATTGTGGCCTCTTATACTGTTCTATTTGCCGCGTTTGGGAAACAGCAGGCCATAAGTGCTATATGCAACCAGTGAAGTCGAAGCAGAAAGAACAAAGAGGAGTCATCCGAATCGGACAACAATATTGAAGACGTCGGAGAGGACATTTCCTATTTATCAGGCAACGAATCAGTAGACCAGAAAGCTGAAGAATGGAGGCAGCAGGTTGAACAAGAAGACATAATGTATGCCAACGTACTGCGTCCAGATGAAAGAACAAAGTCCTGTGTGAGCCAAGCAAAAATACTATGTCTTCGACTTCGAATGTATGATACTTACGGATGGAAGGCATCAACCTAACCTCTGCATTGTACAGTCGATGGAAGAGAAGTTTCAACAATGGACATTTACAGGTGTCTCAGCAGGATACGATTTCTTTTTCTGTAAGTGGATATTCAACTCAAATGAGTTGCAAAATTCCACATGCATAGCCCATAATTTTGGTGGTTACGATGGTTTTTTCATAATGGATTACCTTCATGAAAACGCCATTAAGCCTGAACGTAATATACAGAGGGGCCGTATACTAACTTTGCAACTTACTGGTCCAAACATTTGATTCATTGACTCCTTCAATTTTATTCCTATGGCCTTATCCAAATTTCCCAAAACGTTTGGTATTTCAGTACCTGTTGAATACACCTGAAAACCAGAACTACTGTGGTCCATTTCCTGCCCTTTCATATTTTGATGTCCAATCAAGAATGTTGTCCGATTAATACTCAGAAATTTGCAGTTGGCACGAAAAGGAGCAACTAATACTTACATGAAGTTAAACAAATTGTATGATTTACAACTGTAACTGACTGAGCATTGCCATAGTGATGTGGAAATATTACGACAATGTTGCATTGCTTTTAGCCAATATTTTGCAGATGTTACCGAAGGTGTAGACCCATTTGAACACAGCATCGCCATTGCTTCTGCATGCAACTATGTGTTCCGCAGGAACTTCCTTCAGGAAAACACAATTGCCATTATTCCCGCGAACGGTTATCAGACAAATAGACAGTTTAGCAGGTCCGCTATGGTCTGGCTGAAATGGCAAAGCAAACCGAGTGGGAGGAACATCAGGCATGCCCTGAACGGCGGCGAAATAAAGATTGGCCCGTATCAAGTGGATGGATATTGGGAAAGTGAAGCTAATATCGCAGAAAAGGAACAAATTTGTTTTGAGTTTTACGGCTGCTATTATCATGGCCATCATTGTCTGCTTTCTCGTCTTAATATGGTGAACAACCAAATGCGAAGAGATCTGCAACAGCGTTTGCAGCGAACACTAGACCGCAAACGTTTTCTCTGTGAAAATGGATACAAGGTTGAAGAAATTTGGCAATGCGAATTTCAACGATTACTTCAAACTAACAAGGAGGTAAGGCAGATTGCTGATAGCCTTGACTATTTTCCTGAACCCCTACAACCAAGAGAAGCCTTTTTCGGTGGAAGAACTAACGCTATCAAATTGTTTCATTCAATGGAAGGTGCAAATGGAAGAATTGGATACACAGATATAACATCGCTATATCCTTGGGTCAACTATAATTGTTTGTATCCTGTTGAACACCCTACTATTATTACGGAAAACTTTGACAATATTGAAAAATATTTCGGATTCGTTAAATGCTCAATTCTCCTGCCGCGTAGATTGTATATGCCAGTTTTACCCGTGAAAATCAATGGAAAGCTTATGTTTCCACTTTGTCGCACCTCCGCAAATATTCTTAATCAAGAAGAAGAGTGCCAACATTCAAATCAGGAAAGGATTTTGATTGGCACTTGGTGTACTCCTGAAGTAATGAAAGCACTCAGCTTGGGATACACTATCATCAAAATGGAGGAAGCATGGCACTGGGAAACCGCAAGAGCAGATTTGTTTAAAGAATATGTCAAAACATTTCTGAAACTGAAGCAGGAAGCTAACGGTTGGCCCACTCATTGCGTTAGTGAATCTGAAAAGAACGAAAAAACGAAAACATATGGACAAATGTTGCCTGTAGTGCGATGGAATTTATTACAAAGGACAAGCTACGGCAACATCCTGAGATTGAAACTCTTTTGGTCAACACAGGTGATGACATTTTGGCAGAAGTAGGCAAGTCAGATGTGTTTTGGGGAATTGGCATGGATATAAACGATCCTAACTTGAGAGAAGCAACCGCCTGGCTTGGAAAGAATAAACTGGGACAAATACTTATGAAACTAAGGTCAGAAATCAGTAACGAATTAATTTAAACTGGTGATTTTTAATGACTGAGTATATGTTGTGTGCGAAATAATTGCTAAATTAATAAAAAGTAGTTTTGTTGTGTTTGTTTATTCTCCAAGCTTTTGATAGGTGTAAGCGGGATGGCGCAAAACGTTATTGCTACTCCCTTTCTGAAATTTCAATATCCTTTCACATGTATAGTAGCCGCTCCCACTAAGGCCGGTAAAATAACATTCGTACCTAATTTCAGAACTGATACATTTCTCAGACCAAATGATAGTTCGGGGGGGGAGCCATTAACAGGGGAAGGGGGGCAATGGGGGGGGCTGGTGGGGGGGGAGAATGGAGGGAGAGGGGGGGGGAGGCCCCAAATGGGGCGGGGGGCAGCAAAATCAGACCCAAGGGACAAGGGTCCACAGCGAGGGGAAAAAGGAGAAGAGAAGAAAAAAGAGAGGACGGGGACAAAGGGAGGCGCATACTGTGGTGCTACAGTGAATGGCAAGCAACATATGATAATTTAGCGATAGATTCGCTCAAAATTTGCAAAAATTGAACTTTTTCTATTAAATTTTCTGGGGCCCCGGAAGGAGGGGGAGGGAGGAAGGACCCGGAGGACCGAAGAGGGGGAGAAAGTGATACTGATGTTGAATTTCACCAGGGAATTCCTGAACAGGAACAGTTGAAAACAGGCCGGACTACTCTAGTGGTTATAGATGACTTAAAGACCGAGGTGCAGAAAGATACTAGACTAATTGAGTTATTTACTCGCGGGTGCCATCATTGGTCGTGTAGCGTAATACACATTACTCAAGACATATTTTTCGATAAGCGACGTACTAGCCGAATCAACGCCCAATATATAGTCTTGATGAAAAATCCAGCTGACAAACTCACTCCTCTGAATCTGGCTAAGCAGATGTTTCCCGGTAAAGTAGACGGCTTCATGCAAGCGTTTAACCACGCCACGCTGAAACCTCATGGGTACCTGCTCATTGACTTGGATCAGAACACACCAGATGACTTTCGGCTGAGGTCAACAATACTTCCAAATGAGCCAAATGGTGTCTATAAACTGAAAAAGACATAATAAGGATTGAAAAGACACATAACCTACTGCATTTTGTACAAAACAGTGAGCTATGGCTAAGCGTTTTGAAAAGCATGTCAACTACCTCAAAGTGCTCTGCACTTGCAATGCTAAGCAACGGCGTGGTATTATTGAGAATGGAAATTCAGAATTAATAAAAACTATTTGTGATTGCGTAGAAAATGTGTTGTCTGGTAACGTTCTACTTCCTGAAAACGATTTACGAAGACTGAAGCGGCACAGAAACCTTTTGCGACACCTTCGTAATAAGCAGAAAACCATACAGTCAAAGAAGCGATTAATTCTCCAACAGGAAGGTTTTCTTCCTACATTGCTTGCTCCTTTGCTAGGAATTGTTGTTGGATCGGTTACCGATCTAGTTATGAAAAGATAATGGAGTATTTTATCCTTGTTCGACCAGAATACTTTGAGCGACATCTAAAAGAAAGTGAAACAGATGTGAAATACCCATCTGATGTTAAGCTGGCACTATATAGACAAAAGGATTACAGGCGGTGCCTGTGTTGAATATGGAAAGACTGGCCGACCAAAATTTTCTGAATCAAGGGGATCCATGCTATTACCCCGTCCGCCCGAGGTCTTATGGCCAACACTTGTATGAGGGTATTCAACTTGCAGCCCCAGAACCACACATCCAGCAACAATTACCCCAACTCCGCTATCAGCCCCCAACTTCACAACACCCTGAGGGCCTATATCTCATACGTACTCCAGCAAATTTCAATTATGACCGTCTGGAGCAACAAGTTTTCGAAAATCCAGTAATTCGAGAACTGGATAATAATCATTTGTGGGAGGGGTCACAACAAAATTTGCCCCCGTTACAGGTCCCTCCATTTTTACCACAGCAGGTCCCTAATAACCCTTACTACATGGCGGAGATGGTGGCCTCGCATGCTTGTGCGGCTGATTATGTTGCAGAAAATCAATCGCCTCGCAGGACCGGCTGAAGTTCCGCGGCAGCAAGAGCAGCGCACACCCGCGCTTTCCCCAAGGGAAGGTAAAGGTGTAGCGTTGGCTCCTGCTGGGGGCACCCCTTCTTCGGGAGGTTCGCCCTCAGTACAGCAAGACCTCGCCGCGGGGCCTCCTTCGGCGCCTGCCCAGCCGTATCAGGCTTGCGAACAGTCACCACCTCCCCCTCCACCATTTCAACAAAATTCAAATTCACCTCCTCCCTCAAAATTTTCGGAGTCTCCCTCATCCGTGGGTACCCACTCAAATTATTCAGTCAACAATGTGGGGAAAAAACCGGGAATTCCAAAAAGTCCGCGACACCCAACCCCTACTACTATGGAAGCTACCGATATTTCGGTCCCAAAATTTGACACGGGTATTTTCGATATTATCTAGAAGTTTTACGGGATGTTCCCGGTACGACCCAAAATATGCATATTTCGAGGACTGGTTACCCCAATTTGAGTCGGCAGTGGCAGTTCATGCAGTTCCTCAGGAGCAGTGGGGGCGCTTCCTTTGGAACAAATTAACAGGGAAAGCTCAAATTTTTGCTTCTCGCTGTGGCCCACAGGTCGTCGAGTCCTATTCAGGATTTTTGGATTTAATCAAATCGCAATTTCCAAAACCACAACTCTCGTTGCGGGAGCGGCAATCGGCTTTTGCACACCGAAAGCAACTTCACAACGAGTCAGTTCGACACTACATTTCAGAATTACAGGCTATGGCCCTCGACCTGTGGGATACGCAGGAGGAGCGTGAACAAGAATGTGTTCAACAACTTTTTGCCGGGGTGCACGATAAATTTGCTTCTGCTTTAGCTTCTCTTTTTTTACATCAGCGTCCCACTATGCAAGATGTTCGTCGTATCATTGATCGTTTAGAGTCTCGGGAGGCCCGCCTACCGGAGGGAGACACTCTCTCCTTTGACCTGCCAGTCTATTACGTCGAAGATGGGGGCACCGACAAAAAAGCCAGTCCTCAAAAAGTTCAGATTCTACTCCCCAGTCTAATTTGGAGGTGGCAGCTGCTCGCCTGGGTTTTCGTGAATTAAAAGATTGGTTTGAACAACATATCCAGGAAGCCTTCAGTAAGTGGGAGGAAGAAAAACAGAAAAAGCCCCCTTGCAAATACTGTAAAAAAAGCGGTCACGCACCGGAAAATTGTTGGGAACGATACCCCTCAAAGGCCCCCCCAAATTATAAAAACCGTCCCCCACCTGAGAGGGTTGATCATGTGACCCATTCAGCAAATACATATCCTATTCAATATTTTGGACTATGCAACGAGCAACAATACCACCCCATAAATTATGCCACAGTACGTCCCCCTACCTCCCAACCCGTCCCCAGTTCAATTCTCTGCTCCTGCTCCGGTGCTTCCACCCCCATCAAACTTGGGAAGTCAAGGTGGGTATGCTGGCGGACAAAATTCTCAGCCAAGGCCAATTTCAGCTCCGGCCATCATAACCCCGGCCCCATACCAACGTACAGTACACATGCAAAATGCAGGTGTTCCGGAACTCTCTCAAAATTTTGTACGAGCCTCGGATTCGGGGGTTTCAACTCCTGCTGCACCTTCTTCTCCTAGGAGGGCGGCTCCGGCTTCACATGGAGTTACTGCCGATCAAGTTCATCAAATTCTGACTCAATTTCAAGTCGGGGTGGATTCTGATCTGGCTGGTGGCGAAGCTTCAAAAGGGGGGGGGGGTGGACCCTACCGTATTTGGCTCCGATCCGCCTGAGTCAGTTGCCTCATCAAATTCTCCACAAATTGATTTAACTATGATGGAGGCCCAATTGTCAAATGTTTTTTCAAAAGTGGTTCATAATTTTACTACCTTGTGGGCTATACAGAGGGATACTTTTGATTTTATGCAACAATATTATCATGTTCTCTTAAATCAAATGCAGGAAATGTCAACTTTACTAAAGTGTCTATGTCCAAATCAGTCAGAATACGACTCTATTTCATTTGTCGAAAAACAATCACCTCCTCTTGGACCGCGGGGTTTTCTCCCATTTTCGGGGGTGCGACTGCCCCTTGCTGCCACCGGCCCGAACATGTTTCTGTAGGGACAGAAACTGAGGAACCTGCCAGTTCAACGGCCCCGCAGGAGCCAGAAACACCCCAACTAGCAGATCGGACATCAGATGCAGTAACGCCGGGAGGACCCACCGAAATTGAATCCGAGCAAGTACCGGTAGCAGCAGATAATATCCCAGCCATAGTCGTCACCTCCGGCGGGACCTAAATTTTGACTATTATTGATTCCGGAGCAGCAATATCCATTGTCAGTCCCCGGACAGTTAAGAGAATATTAAAGGGGGGCGCCAATGTTCGATTTCAGAAAAAGGATCCCATCACCGCAGTGGCATCTAACGACACACCGTTAAATATTACTGCCAAAGTTTTTATAATTTTCACGGTGGGGCGTAAAGAATATGGGTGGTTTTTTCATATGGTTCCTAACTTTTCTCGTGAGATTTTAATAGGAACTGATTTCATGAAACGTTTTCACTGGGACTTGTTATTTTCTACTAATGAAGTAAACATGCAAGGAATACACCACCCATTATTGTCATCAGACGAAATTCGGTCAGAATTTATAGCAAATTGGTGTGCCGATGCGCCTGCGGTGATGTATACAAATGTAGGGATACTTCCATCCTTGGGGGTTCGGCCCCCACCTCCCTTGCTGTCCGGGGTCCGACAAGAAGGCCGGCATCCTGAAATTTCAAAAGAGGGGGTAGCCACCCCTCCAGTAACCCCAACAACTCCTGATTATTTGTCCAACCCTCCCTGTCCCAAGTTAATTTTCGAAAGAGGGGGTAAACCCCGATGATTAATATGTCGTTTGCTTGGCCCGGTTAATTTATTGAAAGTCCTTTTTCAAAAATGTTTCTTGAAAGAAATTCTTCAAAGAATTTTCTTTTGTTTTTCGATTGATTCAAATTTATAAGATTCATATTTCAATTTGATTTAAATAATTTTCGTCTTAAATTTTAGAACTTACACTGTTACGTACCTGTACGTATATATCCCAGGGGCCTATTTCATCATTAGTCACAAGTTCACAAGTTTACAAGCCACAAGCAATTTCGGTTTCATCAACGATTAGTCACAAGTCACAAGCAAAGTCCCTAGTTTCCGTTTTCTATATCCCCAGTACTATTGTCTTTTACTATTTTAGGCTCAATGGTTTCGGTACACATTTTTAACCTGCACCTTTTTCAACTTGGCACTTTAACTCCAGATGTTTTATATTTTGTTCGTATACTCATTTTATGCACAGCTGCCTGGTCGCAGTTTCACATCACACATGAAAAATTTCACTTTTGATTTAATTTCAGGTACAAGTTTCCTCCTACATTGATCCAGTTGTTTCCAGCGGATTATGGTTGGCAGCCTTCGGGGTCAGGAAGTTCATGGAAAATCACCTGGATCTACATAAGTTTTTCAAATATTTTGGTAAGAATCTTTGAATTGTTTCTATGCTTGGTTGGGGCGCTGCGGGCTGGCTGCAGACGGCCCAGGCGTTTTTGTACCGGGCATGCGTATAATTTGATTATTCTACTGTTGTTCACTACCTTTTATTCTTGTGAGTAGTGCAAACAAATTTTCATCTTTTTTTTCTCCAGAAAGGGTTTGCTTTGAAAAATTTACTCCAATCAAAATTGAAGGGGAGATTTTGTATGGTAGTTGAGCAGCTGAACGCTGTGGGGGCCAACTTAGATGTTTATTGTTAGCAATTCTTTGTCTTTAAAAAGGTTTAAAATTTTGTGCCGAGGTCGGTACAGTCGAAAATGAAACTGGACTGGGGTGGTTATAACTTCGTGTGCAGGAAATCCTATCCATGCCATTTTTAAAAATTGTAATGTGAACAATTTTAGTCCCGTAAATCTTGACCTAGGCCGTTTTTCACCTTTACCTGGCATTCTATACACCTGGTGTTTACTGTGCCGACCCCGGCGCAAACTCAATGTTCACTCTGTTCACCGGCCTGTCAGGAACGTGCTGCGATTAGGCATGTTGTGTTTATTTGTACATTTGTATTAACGTTGTTTTAATCATTCTCTAGCTTTAACCTGCAATTTTACTAATTTTGTGCTAATTATTTTTGTTTTATGTTTTAGGTCCCTACCCTCTTGGGTTCCTGGTACCGGTCTAGCCCCTGATTTGTGGTATATGCTTTCTGTTTTTGTATTGTTTGAACGGTGGGGGTTGAAAATTTTTCTGTTGTTCTCTAAAAACTTTTGGTAATTTCAAAACATTTTTTTGCTTGCCTGGGAGGAAATTCTGTTCTCTAAATAAGGATTATGACGCATCGGTTGGAGGGAAAATGTTTCTAATTTTTTGTTTCTAATTAATTTTGTTGTCGGCTGTGATGCCTCTTTTTTCTTTTTAGTACCCTAAAACAAGAATTAATTTAATTAATTTCAAATCAGCTTTCCTACAGTTCTTCTTTTTCATGCCATTCCATAAACTCTGGATAAAAGTTAAAATTTCTTGAAATCCTCATTTTATTAAAAGGGTACTTGCATGTTTACATTTTCACTTTTTATTTCTTTGTAGCACATTTAACAGCTTGCATAAATATTTCTTGAACAAAATTTCTTTGTAACTCTTTCTGATCAAATTATCTTTATCTCTAATTTAATGGATCAAAATCATTGTCTTTCTCTATTGGATGCAAAATTCAAACTTGATTCTTCTCATTTACTTGAATTACAATTTTAAATAATTCTTAGAACCAAATATATCTATTTGAATTTATTTTCATTGTATGGGCGTCTTATATTTTGTATTTTATCATATTAATTTTTTAACCGTATAGGCAATAGTACTGGGGTATTCTTAACACCGTGCCGTACCTCGGCGGATCCGTGGCTGCTCGTCGCCTGCGCTTTCCCCACAGGGAGGGTAACGGTGGTGCGGTCAGCCCGGACCGGCAGTTTTGACTCTTGAGAATTATTTTCCGCTTTCTCTGATTTGGCATCTCCTACGGTGCCTGCGTTTTCCCCATAGGGAAGATAACGGTTCCGTCGGTCTCTGCCTACACTCTCTAAATTAATCATATATATGTATTGCGGGCTTTTGCCCAAGTATTTTTGTTTGTTACTGTTAGGCATCATGCCTATATGCTTACTCATATATAAACTTGCCGTATATTATCCCATTTTTGTTTGCTTGTTCTGTTATATACTTATCGTCCCCTTCCCTCCCCCTCTGTCCCTCTTGACGGCGAGTGTTCCCCTGTTATACTATTTGTTTGATTGTTACTGTATTTCCCCATATGTGATACGGGTTGGCCCCTACGATTACATCTGGTTTGGATGGGCCTGGTTCGGTGTCCGGAAGGCTGGCGGCGCTGGTCCTGGTTGAGCGGGCGCTAGATGCCGAGGGGCATCCGCCCAGTGGTCCGGAGGTCTCGGTCCGGTGATATGGTATGGGATTTTCCCGAGGTGCTTGGAATTAGAAATCTCTCCCGCAGCCTGGAGTTATTTATGATTGTTTGAACTATTTTAAGTCAATTTTGTGATGTCTGTTATGAACCCGGTTGTATGTCCCCTTACCTCGTCCGTCCCCCCTCCCCCTTTCCCTCTTTTACTAACTGTCGTTCACTGTCTATATTTTCTATGCCCTCTACAGACTTAGCGTTAACCTTGGTTGGGTGGGGTCTTTGGTCATTGTTTGGGGTCTCTTCTCCGGGGGTAAAATTTTTTTAAATTAATTTCTAAATTTTATTTTCCTGTTTCTATTTTTCCGAGATCTCATTTCCGGGTGGGGTGGTTCCCCCTAGCTCAGCTCAGCTGTTCCATATGTGTTGTATGTTATTCCATTTTCTAATCTTTTTCGGTCTTTGTTTCTCTTAACATGGTGTTTGTTTCACTTTTCTTTCTAAAAATAGTCACGGGTTTACTTTAATTCAAAATTTTTCTACTTTATACTGCCATTCTTTTTGCCTTATTTTCTCATGTCCATTTTGAGCAGCTATGCCAATATTGCTTTATTTGTGTGCTTTATAATTTTGTGGCATTTATTAAAAGATTCTATTCCATTTTTGTATGTTGGGGCAGGCAGGTGCTCAAGGAGAGACCCCCTCTTTGAGTTTGAAATACTCTCCTTTTTGCGCTATTTCGCTCTTCTGGAGCATTTGAAATTGAGTCTCCCCTCGAGTCTCGCTGCCTTCCCCCTTTAAGATTTGGTTTCATATATTTGCAATTTTCTCTCATCTCTAATTTTATATTTCTATACTTGAAATTTTCTTCTTTTAACTTTCCGAGCGCTTTTGTTGGCATTCACTTTTGATTATATTATTTCTATACGTTATATTATATTATAAATTCGTATCTTCGGATTATTTCCTGTTTTGTTATGTGCGCTCTGGTCGCGGCTGAAGGGCTTGTCCCAATTTTCTTGTATTTGTATTTGTATGTCGGCAAAGTCCGTTATATGTTGAATGTACCCCCGGTATGTTCCGGCATAGTTTTACCCGTGTCTCGGAATCCCCTAGTATGTGTATAGGTGTGGGGCCCGAGTAGTGTCCCCGGGAAGACGTCCCCGAGGGATACGAAAACTTTTTATCATTTTTCCCATTTTTTCTAAAACGCATTTTATCTATGCTAGTAGCTATGGTACGTAGGCTAACGCAAATTTTATTACTAACCTATGTGTCTGGAGGCCGCGGCGAGGGAGCGCGTTTCAAAAGAGGGGGTAATCTGTTGAATATTTCCTTGATTTCATTTAAAATTATGCAAAAAGTGAGTGCTACCTTTATGCAAATCAACATAAACGACTCTTCTGTGTACGGTCCAAGGTCGAATTTAGCTAATATTTCAATTCTCTAATTTTGACCGCGCAATCATTCACTTCTCCTTTTTGTATGGCTGCCGATCGGTTGGGCGCGTTTTTCTTCTCTCCGCCATTTTCGTGTACCCTTGAGCGCCATTTCTGGGGATCTATTTTTGGGAGGTATTTCCCCTTTTGTCCTCTGTAAGGTTTGTTACCCCCATATTCTGTTGATTTTGTGGTGCATTGTTTAGTGCTTGTCCAGTAATTTTGTTAGTTTTCTTTTTGTGAAAATTATTTTGGAACTTTTGTGGAAAATATATTAGTTTTATGTTTTTTTATTTGCCGTCAAATTTGGTATTTCGGTTAAGATAGTAAACTTGTGATTTGTAAAAAATTAGGGCAGTTGTCGTCTATTTTAAGGTTGGTTAGCGAGTAGGTAGGGAACGATCAGACATATTACACACTCAATCACGAACCTCTAATCTTTATTGAAATCAAATTATTTATTCAGAATTTCATATTCTACACCTGCTTAGAGACAAGGGACAAGAGATTGTTGTTAAACAAAATCAAGCCGGTGAACCAGTGAAGCAAGACCCTCCAAAAATTGATCCTATTGTTGCTACTTTGCCAAAGAATCTGCAAAAGGTAGGAGATAAATTAATTGATCATTTGAAAATCATTAAAGATTTTAAAATCAATGAGAAAGGGGAAATTTCATATAAAGGTACCGTGGAACATGGATCGCGAATACTTGACTTGGTTCACGACTTTGTCAGGCATAGCCCAAAGAAAAGTCCAGCTAGAGGTTGGGAGCTGATGGCCACAGCCTTGCGAGATAGCAACGTTCCTCGAGAATTTATCACAAACCCAAGTAGATGGAACTATATCAATAATCATACACAACAACAAATTTAAGGAGGAACTGGTTTGGCTCTGCGAAAACTGAAATGGAAGACACTTTAGCATACTACTACTATACTCCCTCCAGTCCCGTGGCATGTTCTGGTCCTCAGAAACTCTTCAACTATTTGAGGGCGTCAGGGTCTGCTCCAGGATTAACATTGTCAGCAGTTAAAGATTGGTTCAAGAAACAATACTTTGCATAAACCTATTCGGCGTAAGTATGCCAGAAGGAGATATTTTGTCACCGGCGTTGATATGTTATGGCAAATTGATTTAGCAGATATGTCTAGAGTTGCAAATGTGAATAATGGATATAAGTTTCTGCTAACATGCATAGATGTGTTTTCAAAATACGCTTGGGCAGTTCCTGTAAAGTCTAAGACTGTCCGTAAGGTTGCTGCTGCATTCGAGTCTATATTACTACAGTCGTCACGGGTACCAGTCAGGTTACAATCAGATAAAGGCAAGGAATTTCTAAATCAACAATTTCAACGGCTTCTTATCAACCATGGCATACATTTTTATACATGCGACAATCCTGATATTAAGTGTAGCATTGTGGAACGATTCAGTAGAACACTGAAGACCAAACTGTGGAAGTATTTCACTAAAACTAGAAGATATCGATACATTGATGTTTTGCTTACAACAACACGAAACATACAAGCATTGGTATGACTCCATCTGACGCTTCTGACCTCAATAATCATTATTTGTTTTACCAAAAGTTGTATGGGCGTCAGCAGCATCCAATTGCGAGAGCAAGCTTGCAAATTGGAGACATTGTTCGGATCAGTAAAGCAAAGGGAACTTTTGATAAAGGGTACCTTCCCAATTGGTCCGAAGAGCTGTTTAAAATTGTAAGAGTAACAACCAACAGCTATCCTCCAATGTATCAGCTTGTGGATCTACAGAACGAACCGGTGCAAGGAGGTTTCTATGAGCCTGAGCTACAGGCCGTAACCGAGCCCGACAGCTATTGGATTGATAAAATCATAGAAAGGCGTCGGCGCCGCGGCAAACTTGAGTATCTCGTGAAGTGGTCTGGATATCCCGAAAAGTTTAACAGCTGGATCCGCGATGGCGACGGATTTTTACCTGCAACTGCCTAGTAATACCGGAGACTTTGATAATAATACTCTTAAGAGTTGTATACACTGTACCAGCAAAAAAGGTTTCGCTTTGTTTACTATCTACGACTGAGCGATGATTTGTATCAAATGCTTGGTTTTGATTGAGGAAATCAAAGAACTACACGGTCGGTTGACAAAATTGTGTCTTTGGAAGGCAAACAAATAGCACCAAACAGCGCTACAGCTTACAACTTGTTGGGGTTTGCAGCAGAAAGAGAGCCTGATATGAAAGGGGGTTTTTATTCTTTATACGTTTACTGCGTTTATACGTAGCCCCTCAAGTAGTAGGTAATGCACTGGCTCCATTGATCAGAGTGATTAATGTTGAAGGTCAGCATGGTGATAGTGTAAGCAAAGAATACCATAATCCTCACTATGTGCCTGTGTTGAAGAAGGAGTTTAGTACCATTGAAATTAATATAAACGATGATAGTGGCAAGCCTGTTAAATTTTCATTTGGAAAGGTGTTTGTCAAGCTACACTTTAGAAGGTTAAGACAATGAGAACCCCCTACTATCCAGAAAGTATAGAGACTTGGGAAGATGCGCTGCTGCAAACAGGAGGTGCACTTCCCACATATTCCGGCCAACCTTATCAAAGAGGTTATGGAATTGGAAGTTTCTTTAGGGGCCTGTTTCGAGCTGTCTGGCCCACAGTGAGAAAGGTTGGTGTTCATGTCGGCAAGGAGGCGCTTAGAACAGGAAGCGAAGTTGCAAGAGATTATCTTAATGAACAAAAAGACATAAAAAGCTCATTGAAGAAGCGTAGCCGTCAGGCGTTGGGACGCACACTGAGCAAGGTTGGTGAGGACTTACAGCAAGAGGGCGAAGGTATTGGTTATAGACCACCGGCAAAAGACATAAGAAGGCTAAGAAAGAGACGTAGAGTAACACTTCGATCTGACGTATTTGGAAATGGCTAAGCAGCTTGACGCGCAATCATATCCTGGATTCAAAAGTGAACTGGATCTATTCTCCCTGCCTCCTACTCAAGTTGCTGTAGAAAAAGGCTACTGGGCAGAATATTATCCTCAGAATCCAGTAACAGACAATGGTCCCTACAGAATACATGAGCCAAAGGATTCCTTTATGCTGGATTTGAACAAAAATTATCTGTATTTGAAAATCAAAATTGTCACGGAAGATGGAAAGGACCTGGAATACCCGACATTGGCGAGTGGTGCAGCAGACACGAGCAAGGCTATAGTAGTCCCCATCAATCTGATTGGCTCCACCCTGTTCGAGAGAGTCATTGTCAAACTTAGTGACAAAGAGATTGAAAACAGTGGACCCTTGTACGCTTATAAGGCGTATTTGGAAGCATTGTTAAGCTACGGTTGGGACGCCAAGACAACTCATCAGCAACTGGCTATGTTCTACAAGGACACTGTAGGAAATTTTAATGATCTGTCAACAGGCGCTATGAAATGGCGGGGAAAGCCATTAATGACGAATAAGGGGTGGAATTGCTTGCTCCTTTGCATTGTGACCAGTTCAAACAAGACAGACATATGCTAAGTGATACCGAATTCTCAATAGAATTACACAGAAATTCAGATAAATTTGCCCTGATGAGTTAAGGAGCAGCCTACAAAGTAAAGGTGGAACATCTCAGATGGTATGTATGGAAGGTGAAGCCGCAGGAATCCCTTGGTTTGGCAATTGAAAATGTTCTACGCAGCAACAAGGCGGCAAAATATCCTATCAGGAGGGTTAAAATGGTGACTAGGCACGTGGCGCCAAAGTCTCAGACAGTTGTGGAAAATTCAATCTTTTCTGGTCAACTGCCCAGGCGAGTGGTTATTGTGCTGGTAGACTCTGAAGCTTTTAATGGTTCTTTTACAAAGAACCCTTTGCAGTTTGAAACCGGCAAAATCAGTGAACTGTCGCTCAAATGCGGAGATGAGTATATTCCTAAACATCCGATGAAAATGGATTGGGACGCCTTCCAGTACAGTGTCCCATATATGTACCTATTTGAGGGCATTAGCGCAGTTAATAGTGATAAAGGAGTAGTTTTATCATACGGAGACTATCGTAAAGGATACACAATTTTTGCCTTTAATCTAACAGCAGACAGTATCGATGGAGGTGCAATGGAATTAATAAAAGAAGGTGATCTATCTTTGTATATACAATTGAAGGAACCCCTAAGCGCAAACGCACAAGGAGTAGAAATCATTTTCTATGGTGAATTTGATAACTTAATTTCTATCGATCAAAACAGGACGCCATTCTTCGACTACTCACTGTAAAATTAATAAATGAAGAGCAGTGGAGTTCGTCATAGGAAACAATATGAACAGTTTGGAAATTGCAGAAACATTAAGAGACTTGTGCGTTGATCGATTTTTCCTGGGAGTATTTCCGTGCGATCAATTACCAGAAATCCATCAAAGGCCAGCATGTCTAGTTCTCAATACTGATCCTGCAGTGGCTCCCGGCCAACATTGGATTGCAATGTATTTTGACCAGTATACAGAATACTTTGACAGCTATGGCCTGGAGCCAATTTTGGCTTGCCAAGAAAAGTATATTATTCATAAAACTAACCAGTTTTGTTTGCAGGACTTTGATACTAACGTTTGTGGGGAATACTGCATTTATTTTTTACATAAAAGGCTGAGAGGATGGTCGTTCGAGGGCATCATAAACTATTTAAGGAAGCGTGGAGATAAGAACGACTCAATTGTGAAAACCTTTGTCGACAGGTTGCGCGTTTACAAGTACTGTCCTTCAGCTCAGTGCTGTACGTGCAGAAGTTATGAAGATTGTTAACATTGTGCAGAAAGGAAGGTTGAATTCCAAAGTAGATTTAAGTAAAGCCCCGGGAGCTGTCTACAACCCAGGACGGTTTAGTTGAGCCATTCTAACTGTAGGGTCTTGTACAATTTTATTATTTTCGAAATAAGCAGAAATAGTGCAGTTTTGCCAAAATATTTTTAACAACAAAAATTTTGTTGAAATTGAGACCAGCCCTGCTGTTCTAAATAAAACCCATAAGTTTTATGTTGCAACTCTGCAGTAGTTATATATATGTTAGCAAGATCTGAAGGGAAAATAAGCAGAAATGCAGAGGTTTTACAAAAGTATTGGTAACAACAACAAATTTGTTGAAATTGAAACTGGTTATTTACCATTGTAATTTAAATTTAAAATTTAAGACCAATTTAAAAAAAGACTAAATTTTAGTCGTGTTGTGTGTAAAAATAAAGTGTTCGTTGAATTTAATTAATTAATTAATATAATTAATGTTTTACTTTGTTTCTGAAGTATTTGTCAGCCAAATACTTATAAAAATGATGTTTCCAGTTTGTTTCGTGTATTTGCGCGCATTTTCAAATAGAACATAGCTAAAGAGAATTTAAGTTACTTTTGTTGCTGCACTAACGAACGTACTTTCTGTGAAATCAGCCAACGTCCTTTCTGTGAAACTGTGCCAAGTCCCAACTTACATTCTAAGAAAGTATGCTCGTGCTAACTTACTTTCTCAAAAACTCAGTTAGAATTTAAGCTGTTCCTTTAACGTCCTTTCACAGAATCACGCTGATGGCACAGAATCTCCTAAACTTGTTGTCGGCGTTAAAGGAAACATTTGAAAGACGCACTAGAAACTTGCTTTAAAAAGCAAAAATGTGAAGCTCAATGAGATATTTCGAATGGATATAGTCATAACTGTATAGCAGCTGCTAAACGTTCAGAAATTGGGAAAAACCACTCTGACCGGAAATCTCGAATTTTTGAATCGGGATTGCGCGGAGGGTGTTAGAACGCTAAAAGAACTTATTTCGGAAAGTTTCGTCAAATTTCATCTTGATTTACGCCGCCAAACAACAATATGTGCCCAAAAGGAATCACCACCTTAATTCAGTCTCTCATGATGTCTTTAAGGTGGTGATTCCCTTTGGTCACATAAAGTTTGCGCCATTATTATTCATTCATTACTTGGAGTTAAGAAGCCATTTTTATATCAAAATGCAGCTTTACATTTTCTCTTTTTATGCATACCATGAAACTACTGTTGCTTTTCAAAAATATTTTTAACACATTTTAGAAGAAGTATAATTTTCCAGAATTTTTGCAGACTCAAGTAAATTTTTTCGCGAGACATCGGTTATATCATTCGATACCTCCATCAAATAGCTGGGGACGATTTTTTATTTATTGTGAAATAGCTCTTCGTTATAGAGAAATAAGCTGAAATGTGTGCGTAACCTGTATTTTGCCTACTTTTTCCAAATTTGTCAAGCGATTACTTTAGCTAGAAAGCAGTAATCGGAGAAACTAAAAAAACGTCCCTGGGTATATTAGTGCAGAACACACCTGTTCAGTATCAGCCCTCCAACTTGCATGGTGAATGCTCCACAATCTTTGAAAAAAATTGGTCGTGTTTTTGCAAAAACTACATTTTTTATGATCGCAGCCTACAGGATAGCAGTTGGAAGACGATCAAGCGTTGGATAGTTTGTCCCTGTAAGACCTTCAGATCGACGCCCTTAGTTTGATTTTACGGCTTGCGTAGTTCAAGAAATGTTTGATTATTTGATTTCTGCAAAAATGACAACTTTTCGACGCCAAAACAAGAAAATCGGCTATATCTCACGGCAGAGAAAAGCTAGAAACTTGCTTTAAAAAGCAAAAATGTGAAGCACAATGAGATCTTTCGAATGAATATAGTCGTAACTGTATAGCAGCTGCCAAACGTTTAAAAATTGGGAAAAACCGTCCTGACCGGAAATCGCGAATTTTTGAATCGGGATTGGTCGGACGGTGTTAAAACGCCAAAAGAACGTATTTCGGAAAGTTTCGTCAAATTTCATCTTGATTTACGCCGCCAACCAACAATATGTGCCCAAAAGGAATCACCACCTTAAACGCTCGTTGCATACTTAGCTACTTATACCAAAATCTTCTAAGATTTTCTATACTTTTTATGGACTTCTATAATTTTGTATTGCTAATTCTCTGTGTATTCCATATCAAATTGAAGCTGGAGCCATTCTAACTGTAGGGCCTTGTACAATTTTATTATTTTCGAAATAAGCAGAAATAGTGCGGTTTTGCCAAAATATTTTTAACAACAAAAATTTTGTTGAAATTGAGACCAGCCCTGCTGTTCTAAATAAAACCCATAAGTTTTATGTTGCAACTCTGCAGTAGTTATATATATGTTAGCAAGATCTGAAGGGAAAATAAGCAGAAATGCAGAGGTTTTGCAAAAGTATTGGTAACAACAACAAATTTGTTAAAATTGAAACTGGTTTTTTACCATTGTAATTTAAATTTAAAATTTCAGACCAATTTTAAAAAAGACTAAATTTTAGTCGTGTTGTGTGTAAAAGTAAAGTGTTCGTTGAATTTAATTAACTAATTAATATAATTAATGTTTTACTTTGTTTCTGAAGTATTTGTCAGCCAAACACTTATAAAAATGATGTTTCCAGTTTGTTTCGTGTATTTGCGCGCATTTTCAAATAGAACATAGCTAAAGAGAATTTAAGTTACTTTTGTTGCTGCACTAACGAACGTACTTTCTGTGAAAGTGTGCTAATCAGCCAACGTCCTTTCTGTGAAACTGTGCCAAGTCCCAACTTACATTCTAAGAAAGTATGCTCGTGCTAACTTACTTTCTCAAAAACTCAGTTAGAATTTAAGCTGTTCCTTTAACGTCCTTTCACAGAATCGGTCCGCTGATGGCACAGAATCTCCTAAACTCATTGTCGGCGTTAAAGGAAACATTTGAAAGACGCACTAGAAACTTGCTTTAAAAAGCAAAAATGTGAAGCTCAATGAGATATTTTGAATGGATATAGTCATAACTGTATAGCAGCTGCCAAACGTTCAGAAATTGGGAAAAACCACTCTGACCGGAAATCTCGAATTTTTGAATCGGGATTGCGCGGAGGGTGTTAGAACGCTAAAAGAACTTATTTCGGAAAGTTTCGTCAAATTTCATTTTGATTTACGCCGCCAAACAACAATATGTGCCCAAAAGGAATCACCACCTTAATTCAGTCTCTCACGATGTCTTTAAACGCTCGTTGCATACTTAGGTACTTATACCAAAATCTTCTAAGATTTTCTATACTTTTTATGGACTTCTATAATTTTGTATTGCTAATTCTCTGTGTATTCCATATCAAATTGAAGCTGTTTGTCTTCTGTTTTGGGTATATATGAAATATTATTTTGGTGATATATATACATAACTCCCTGTACTCTTTTCTTAATTGACTGGGTGTGCGTAAGTAGTTGTAATCTCAACTCTGTGCGTCCCTTTTCAGTAAATTTTTTACGTTGACTGTACATAATTTGTGTATTTTTACTGAATAAACTAATTTGTTTGTTTGTATATAATTGCGTATATATATTACCTTTTAATTGCTATAAATAACAATCTTTAGCTGTTTTATATATAGCCAGTTTTTTCAATTTTTTTTCAAAAATTTCAGAAATTAGTAGTTGAGGTTTGGGCTTTTTCTAGGCGAAAAAAGTGTGCCCCCCCTACCCTTATAGTGAGTGGGGAGCATAGTTTCCCTGGAAATTTTGGTTGGGGGGGGGGGGGTAAACTTCGGAAATTTGGTGGTCGACCCCCGAAATGTGATGGGGAGTACCCCCCCGAACCCCCCCCCAAAATTCGGACCTCAGAAAATTCAAAAAATGGCCAAAAAATGCAAAATTTTCTGTAATTTAGCCCTTTTTTCATCAAAACAAGGCTTGTTCTTAACGTTTTAGGCG
Source organism: Trissonchulus latispiculum (assembly GCA_030248195.1). Taxonomy (NCBI): domain Eukaryota; kingdom Metazoa; phylum Nematoda; class Enoplea; order Enoplida; family Ironidae; genus Trissonchulus; species Trissonchulus latispiculum. Next base: position 31,617 of record JASAND010026817.1, read on the forward strand.
TTTTTGCACCGTTTTAAAGCGATTTTAGGTCAAAATTTTAGAAAAATTTTTCAAAAAATGACCATTTTTCGACCAAATTTAGCTAACTTTTTGGGTCCAAAAATCGTTGGGGGGGTTCGGGGGGGGGTAGCCAAAACTGGGGGGAGGGATAGTCCAAAAATCTGGGAGTGGGTAAATTTGGTCGAAAATTTTGGGGGGGATACCTCCCCCCAAATCTCCCCCCAACCCCCCCCCCCTAAGGAAACTATGGTGGGGAGTGCGAGTGGGGGGGGGAGCCCTTATAGTGCGGTCCAAGCAAGAGAAAAAATGCTAAATTGTTGCAAAAAGTTTTGCAATTTTTCAAATTGCAGGTGGTACACCTATGGGGGGGGGGGCGCAAAAATTACAAAAACTTCAAACATTTATATATATACCCAGTAAAGGCAAATTTTCGCAGCATTTTAAACGACTAGATATACATAAGAGCAGTATATATATATATACACATAGTTTCAGCGGGGGGGGGGGTTGGGGGGGGTACGCGTACGCCCCCCAAAATTTTCGACCAACTTTAACCCCCCGATTTTTGGACTGCCTCCCCCCACTTTTGGTTACCCCCTCCCCCGAACCCCCCACCAGCAGTTTTTGGGGCCAAAAAGTCAGCTAAATTTTGCTAAAAAATGGTCATTTTTTTGAAAACAATTGCTCAAATTTTGGCTTAAAATTGGTTTAAAACGGTGTAAAAACGTCTAGAACGATAAAAACAGGCATTGTTTCGACAAAAAAGCGTTAAAATACAGACAATTTTGCGTTTTTTGGCCATTTTTTTTGAATTTTCTGAGGTCCGAATTTTGGGGGGGTACTCCCCATCACATTTCGGGGGTCGACAAAATTCAATTTTCCGGGGGGCCGACCTTCCGCCGGAGGTGGGGGGTCGTCGCGCTGCGTGGGGTTCGAAAGTTTGGAAAAACGCAACTGTTTCTGCATCAGAAAACGTTTATATACAAAGGGTTTATCGGAAAACAGGATGACGGGGGGGCCGAACTCCCACCCGGGGGGGGGTAGTTTCGTTGCTTGTGGTAAGGAAAATTTTCCGAAGTTTACCCCCCCCCCCCACCAAAATTTCCGGGGAATTTATGTATATACATAGCGTATTTAAACTAGAAAATGCAATTTCTGCAGTATGGTTGTCGAAATTTTTACAACGACTGCCCAGCATTGATGTGTTGGGGGTGGGGAGACCCCCCACCAAATTGACAAATTTTGGCGACCCCCCCCCCAGATTTTCAGATTTTTGCTACCCCCCCCCCAGATTTTTGGCCAAAACTGGCATAAAATCGAAAATTCAGGGGGGGTCCCCCACCCTCCGTCGGAACCCCCCCCAGATTTTTTGCCCAGCCACACCTATGCCCCCCAGCAGATCCAATCCAACCAAAACCTGAGCCACCCCAACATCCAAGCTTTTCTCGAGTGCTAAAACCAATATATATATATATATAGGATATATATTAGTGATGTGCGCGGAGACATTTGCCCGCTCCGGAGCTCCGGCCGGAGCGGGCTGTCGGAGCACCGGAGCTCCGGAGCTCCGCGGAGCTCCGACTGTTAGTAGAGGTAAAATTGTAAAAGTTTCGGTTTAAGCTAAAATAGGCTGTTAATTCAATAAAAAGCATGCCTACGCTCTGTATACCTACTTTTATCGCTTAACTGTTTATTTTTATTTTGTTAGCTGTATTTTCGATCTGAAATAGGATCAGTTTTTATAACAATATATATATTTCACAGAATTTTTGGGATAATATTGATTGTTCATATGTGTTTACATAAAAGCCCATGTTAGTTGGGCCAGTATAAAAAGCGGACGCGGACGCGGAAGCGGACTCGTGGTATAAAAAGCGGACGCGGACGCGGACGTAAGGTATAAACAGCGGACGTCACATTTTGTTATAATCCGCGTACGCGGACGAAAGGTATAATTTGCGGACGCGGACGCAATGTAGAAAACGCGGACGCGGACTTAAAGTATAAAACGCGGACCCAAAGCGGACATTAATATAATCTGCTTGCAGCATAAAGTAATCAGGTTTCATAAATGACTTTTACAGAAAGAAGCACATCTTAATACAACTTTAGCCCAAAAGGTTTTGGACGAAGTCTTAAAATAGCTGCAATAATTTAGAATTAAGCGAAATTATTTAATGACATATATGTCATATAGTATATAATTAATTAGTGCTAATTGCCTATGTATAAGTGTCGTATGTGCGTAGTTTCCTTTCCTTTCTAGTTTGTAAAGTTGGAGGGAGCATGATCAAAGTGTATATATAATCAGAACGTAAACCATTATATATCAAAACTTTGCCTTTTCAATAATTATATAAGTTAAGAAATATTTTCAAATTTTTACCAAAACCTGCTTTGGAAATATTCTAATAAATTCTTTAACACTGAAGTTTAGAATTTTTCAGATTTTTACCAAAATGCTAAAGTCTCACACAATCTGGTGGAGAATGAAAGTGCGGGCAAGATCCACTAAGGAGGACAAAACTTGCAAATATATATGTACTTCGAAAATGAACTACATATATACAAATGTGATTATGTACAAACATATTAAACATTCAAGCTAGTAGTGCATGAGACCTCAGCCAGACCTGAGTTCACGATACAGCCGGCTCATCAGTGGAGCTGTATGGAACCAGGTTTTTAGTTGAATTTTAGAAAAAGTTGGGAAAAAGTATTCGGAAACGGTTTCACAGCTGAATCACAGCAAATTTAGATTTTTGATATCACTGTGCCTTTCCTAACAGGCTACCTACCTTACCTTGCCTTCATAATGTAGTACGTAGTACCAGCTTAATTTGTTATGGAAAACATCCATTTCCAATTTAGTTTTTCTATTCTACTTTTCGTTCGTATTTTCATATTTTTATTAGTAGTTAAGGTTGACCTAACCACAAAAACTTTGGGTAACCCGAGTGAAAGAATGAAATATTTTTCTTTAAATTGTAAATAATTGCAGCTATTTCATGGCGTCATCCAAAGTTTCGGCCTAAAGTAGTTTTAGATGTGCTTCCTCGTGTGAAAGTCATTTCTGAAACCTGATTACTTTGTGCTGCAAGCAGATTATAGTAGCGTCCGCCTTGTTCGTGTTTTATACCTCAAGTCCGCGTCCGCATTTTATACCTCACGTCCGCGTCCGCAAATTATACCCCGAGTTCGCGTCCGCGTTTTATACCCCGCGTCCGCGTTCACGTCCGCTTTTTATACCTTACGTCCGCGTCCGCTTTTTATACCCCGCGTCCGCTTCCGCGTCTGCGTTTTATACCCCGCGTCTTAAGACGTTTCCGCGTCCGCGTCCGCTTTTTATACTGGCCCATGTTAGTTTACTCTGAAGTTTACTTCAATGATTCACTTTTTTCAAGATTTGGCAAATCTAAATATTATATTCCACATGAAGTACTCAATATTTCTTGCAGGAATTTCATCAAATGTATACCAAACTTTTCAAATTCAGGCATAAAATATAGCAGATTTGGTAGATGTGGACCAGATTTCATTTATTCACTACGTATTTAACTTATCATCAGGATGTATATATATATACGTATATATATATATATACATATAATCAACTTAAAATATTATGTAAACCTAAGCTAACAGAATTGCTATCTGAAAGATATATTAGAAGAGATAGGTTTGATGAAAGCAAAGAAAAACTGCAGATGTTGAAAGTTTACGTACATGGAATAGACTTAACTGAAATGTAATATTTAATTGAATGATTAATAACAAGTACGAAATTTAAAACGTTTTACGGAATTTATTCTTAAATGTATTAGAGTTGTATTTAATTTTTCTTTTATATATTTAGAAAATGGACAAGTTTAAATTGTCTCCAGAAAAAAGAACCGTCTTGAGAAGTATAAGAACGCAGCCTTGAGAAAACTGGAACATTTTTTAAAACAGGAGTAGGACAACTATATATATGTAAAATTCATTACAGTCTTACGTACTGTGAGGAAAAATCGGGGACTTCTCAGAAAAATCATACTTTCGAATTTTTCTTAGCACATTCAAAGCTTGCAAATGGCTGCTCCGGGTACCCGGAGCTCCGGCGCACATCACTATATTATATAGCAAGCTTAACAAAAAAAATCACCCGAAATTTTAACAAAAAAAAATCACCCCACCCTGACTCACAGGAAAGTCGCAGAGACCCAAATTTTTGCATGGTGATAGCCACACATCTCGACATTACAGCCTGTGAGTTTGAGCTCCTAGGCCCTCTCCATGCGTTCATGGCAGACCTTTAAGTGAGGGTACCCAAAAGTGACCTCAAAAACGTTCATGACCGAAGTTCGAATTTCGGCTGCTATTTACTAAGGGAAAACCCTAGGCAACCCATATTGTGCATGTGACATGTCCTGACTGTGGGCTATCGATACATATATAGAAGTTCCCAGTCGGACCTCTGAGCCGTCCTGGGGTGGGTGATTTTTTTTGTTAAAATTTTAACAAATAAAAAATCATTTTTATATTTTGTTACTAAAGTCAGAACAGCAGCTAGAGCAAAACTAACGTAAAATTCGAGCTCAGCGACCTCGAAAACCCTTATATACGTTGTTTTTGAGGTTGCCTGACGCTTTTGGGAGGCCAACCTGGTAACCAGCCGGGGCTGGACCGTCCGACGGTAAACGTGATCCCAGAAGTCAGTATTAGCCCATAGTTACCTAAAAACTAATGCCAGATTTGAATTCAGCGCCCTGGAAAACCCCCTAGGACATGTTTATAGCCACTTCGGACTGTCCAGTTGGTACCGGGAGGGTCAGGAAGGGTCCGGCAGGGGTCACGTGACCGTGGGTCATACCCCACCAACATACGAAGTTCTGATTTTCTCTGCCAAAATGCCTGGAAATAAGTTATAATCACTCACAAACACGAAAAAACAACATTTTAGCCTTTAAAACGGCACTTTAAAGCCACCAGACTTCATACTGGACCCTGTCGGGAGCCATCAGTGACCACTAAGACTTCGGCGGGGTCAATTGCCTTAGTTGGAGCACTAGACTAGCGGTTTGGGGTTCTAACTACGTTATTTAGTGCGCTCTAGCCAAAACTGATGAGAAAAAGTTGCTAGCTGCTCTCTGGGATCCGATCCGCCACTGATTTTTTTTTGTTAACGGGTGATTTTTTTTTGTTAAACCTTTAACAAAAAAAAATCACACATTTTCATCTACTGCTACTTACTGGTAGGTCGTAGAGCAACGAAACTGGGGTGGTTTTAAAGCTTAGCCCAAGACCTATCCATTGCGTGTTTCCAATTTTCCGTACCCCACGCAGCGCGACGACCCCCCACCTCCGGCGGAAGGTCGGCCCCCTGTCACCCTGTTTTCCGATAACCCCTCTGTAAACGTCGCTAATAATGTGCGGAAACGATTGTGTTTTTCCAAATTTTCCGTACCCCACGCAGCGCGACGACCCCCCCCCCCGTCATCCTGTCTTTTGATAACCCCTCTGTAACGTTTTCTGATGCAGAAACAATTGTGTTTTGTATATATTCCGTACCCCACGCACCTCGACGCCCCCCCTCCCGGTGGGAGTTCGGCCCCCCATCTTCCTGTTTTCCGATAAAGCCTTTGTAAAAGTCGCTAGTGTACACGTGCGTGCGGAAACGATTGTGTTTTTTCAAATTTTCCGTACCACAAGCAACGATACTACCCCCCCCCCCGGGTGGGAGTTCGGCCCCCGTCATCCTGTTTTCCAATAACCCCTCTGTAAATGTTTTCTGATGCCCCAACATTTGCGTTTTTTAAAATTTTCCTTACCCCACGCCCCTTGACCCCCCCCCCCCCCCGGTGGGGAGTTCCGCCCCCCGTCTTCCTGTTTTCCGATAAACCCTTTGTAAAAGTCGCTATGTGCGTGCGGAAACGATCGTGTTTTTTCAAATTTTCCTTACCACAAGCAACGATACTACCCCCCCCCCCCCGGGGTGGGAGTTCGGCCCCCGTCATCCTGTTTTCCAATAACCCCTCTGTAAATGTTTTCTGATGCAGCAACAATTGCGTTTTTTAAAATTTTTCGTACCCCACGCAGCGCGACGATCACCCCCCGGGTGGAAGTTCGGCCCCCCTCATCCTGTTTTCCGATAAACCCCGTGTATATATAAACGTTTTCTGATGCAGAAACAATTGCGTTTTTCCAAATTTTCCGTACCCCACGCAGCGCGACGACCCCCCCCCGTCATCCTGTCTTTTGATAACCCCTCTGTAACGTCTTCTGATGCAGAAACAATTGTGTTTTGTATATATTCCGTACCCCACGCACCTCGACGCCCCCTCCTCCCGGTGGGAGTTCGGCCCCTCGTCTTCCTGTTTTCCGATAAAGCCTTTGTAAAAGTCGCTAATGTACACGTGCGTGCGTAAACGATTGTGTTTTTTCAAATTTTCCGTACCACAAGCAACGATACTACCCCCCCCCCCCCGGGTGGGAGTTCGGCCCCCGTCATCCTGTTTTCCAACAACCCCTCTGTAAATGTTTTCTGATGCAACAACAATTGCGTTTTTTAAAATTTTCCGTACCCCACGCAGCGCGACGACCCCCCCCCCCGTCATCCTGTCTTCTGATAACCCCTCTGTAACGTTTTCTGATGCAGAAACAATTGTTTTTTTTATATATTCCGTACCCCACGCACCTCGACGCCCCCCCCCCCGGTGGGAGTTCGGCCCCCGCCCGGTGGGAGTTCTTCCTGGTTTCCGATAAAGCCTTTGTAAAAGTAGCTAATGTACACGTACGTGCGGAAACGATTGTGTTTTTTAAAATTTTCCATACCACAAGCAACGAAACAAGTAAATTTAAAACACAAAAGGGATTAGATGGTCACATGGGAGTACATGCTAGTTTCGATAAAGCACTTATGCAAAGAAAATGCCCCCGGTTACTGCTCCCTAAAGAAGATCCGCCAGAGCCCCCAGAAGACTACCTGGAACAACTACCTGAACCGATTAGGAAACTTTATATTCGAAATTGGGATAAAATCAGAACTAAATACAATCTCGGTCCGGGAATCTATTCAACTTACAACTTCCGTTTGGACGACAGGAGGGAATCTAACCTTAAGAAACTCCTCTACTCAGTTTTCAATGCTCAATTCTACTCCATCAAAATTAACTTCTCGTTTGGCTTTATTCTGCAAAATGTTTTGGACTACGAGCTAGCTTTCTTTTACCCTTCAAACAACGACCATTATCTGGAAGAACCTAAATTCATCGGGAACAGCGAAAATTTTGAAGAACTTAATCAGGAGTTTGACAGGATGGATGTTCTGGAGTGGGCCCGACGGCAGAGACCTACCACAAAATGGGTTGTAGTTGATGTTACCAGTATTTGCTTCTTTGTGTATAAACTGACTGGGTATACTATGCACTAATACAACAAACACATAAAAATTATAAAACTAAAATATACCAAAAACATTAGATGGTGATGGGCCGGACTAGTAGTGTAGGCAGGTTAGGTAGGTAGGTTACTGTAAATAGAAGGTATTGTGTATAGATTAGGTAGGAGTCCGGTAATGAGCCGTCGCCGGGTCCCAAGCCCCGGGGGAAGAACGCAGAGGGACGGAGAAGAAGAAATATTCCTTTTAGATACTAGGGGAACTGGAAGTGTAAGGAGTACAGGCTGTACTAGGGGTACTGGGGAACAGGGAATACTAGGGGTACAGGGGGTACAGGGGGTACTGGGGGTACAGGGGGTACCGGGGGTACAGGGGGTACTGGGTGTTTATTTACCTTAGAGGTGACGTCATAACCCGGTAAGGGGGCGGGAGGGAGTGGGAGGGGAAATTTGGGATTGGGATTGGAGGTTGAAAAGCTCGCCCTATACTACTCACAATGATAGTATTATTTAAATGAAGAAATATTCCTTGAATTCCATAATTGGACTAAAGCTTCAAGTTTGATTGGACTGAAGACTTATCTTAGAGCACATATTTTTATTTTAAGGATATCATTTTTCCTTAAGGTCAGATGTTATATTCTTTATTCTGTAGTTGTGCTGTAGAATTTTTTCTTTGCCTGGAAGATGAAAACTATAATGACCACAGAAAGCCTTTTAATTTTAACGACTTCTTGATTTTTTCATTTTAACGACGGCTTGATCCAGTAAGACTATTTGAACATTAAATAGCCTTATATACACAGCTTTACTGTAGAATGTGGGTTTCTTACATTAAACACATTTGATAGCATAACATTCATCATATTCAGAGGGTTAACACGCACATCCAAGATATATTTTAGCCATTTGCTATTATATTATTTACTTCCAATAAACAAATGATAATCAGTACTAGCTATATTAGATGCACATAGAAATACACAAACCAGGAAAGTACAATGCATGGAGGCCGGTGGCTCCACCTTCTCATCGTCTTTCCAGGTCGGCGACAAACACAACACAACAATCTAAACTTTACAACTTTCAAAAGTCTGATTTTCATGTCTACCATCTGCTAAAGCTCAGCCATGTTTAGCAGCTAACTTCAGCCACAGCAGGAAGGACTCTGTTTCGATTGCTGGTGCGAGGATGTTGCCAGTTGAGGCCCGTTTGATCCAGTTGAGTTGTCAGGGTGCCTGCTGTTGGCTTCAAGCCAAAGTACCTTCGCAGTGCCGAATTAAACGAGTTGTACTTGGACGCATAAACCAAAATATTTAGGCTAGAATTGAGTGGGATCAGGTACGAGGTCCAACCGATCACTCCCCGTGGCAGCGCCTTCGCTCCAACCTGTATCATAGCTGGTATTGTGACTAGTAGAAATGTGATAGACATAATTATTAGCGCCGTTTTCGTCACCCTTAACTCCCGTTGAAAGTTAGTCTTAAACTTTTCCATTGCCTGATTTGCTAATTGTGCCTGGGCTTTGGCCCTTGAAACGAAGAGTGAGATCAGAATAATCGCGTAGTTCATAAAAGTAACCCCGCCCAACGTAATTTGTGACGTATTTTTGAAGGTGACATAGGTACTGGTGAAAACACTGGGTGAGCCACAGGTTCCTCTAATTTTCTTCCCCTCATAGGTGATTTTCACTGAAAGAACTACAGCAACCCCAATTGAGATTAGACATAAGCCGAAAGTGGTACACAAGATCAAGCATACGTAGCCAGTACCTAATTTTACATAATGTTTGTAGCATATGACAGCAATCAGTCTATCAACAGAAAGAGCCGCAACCATAGCCACTGTGGATTGGGTTCCAAGATTGAATAAAAACGGTGCGACCCGAACGAGGCATCCGAGCGGTGTTGTCTGGGTCTTTTCGTTATCATTAATGATGGAAACAATAACCCTGTTTATTCCCATAAGAAAATAGCCAAGTCCAACTATCCCATCAGCAACTGAAAAATATATAATCTTTAGATTAGTTTCTCTATTCTTGAATTGTGACAAAGCTTTCTGCTTCAAGAATTAGAATATCGGATTGATTTCTTGTCTTCATAGCTACATATATTTCTAAAACAGGACTGGGCTATTAAAACAAACATTTTCAATTTTTCCTTCGTTTTATGGAATAAACTATGTTTGCTTACCTGCCAAACCAGCCAGTAGATAAAAGTCTTTTGACTGCAATTGTTTGTATCTGAAGATAACAATTAAAATCAGAGCACTTCCAACCACAGCAAGTGTTCCAAATAGAGAATAAAAGCTATACTTTATCACTGCCGAAATAGGGAACGGGGAAGGTTCCTCCCCTATTAAGCTTGTGTTATTCATAATGCAACTGATTCGCAATCATGGAGACACTGTTATTAAAGCTGAATTAAGTTAGTACCTTCTCGAAACTATACAATGGACAAAGTGCCCTGTTGGGACAAACAATCTTTTATAACGTCAACTGTACTGCAAGATCAACATCAAGCTGTTCCCCGCTGTAATCTCATTAATATCCTAATTAAAAATGTTTTGAAGGCGTTTTCAATATGGAATGCCCAATCGCAGGCAATTGGTCCCATGTGGCTCTATAGTTTTCATATACTTTGTTTTTGTGTACGTGCGCGGTCTCAAATGCGTTCGCAGCCTAACCTATAAGGTCTATCCATACGTACTCACAACTGTTGGATAGTATAATCAGAAAATTGCAAAGGCAAGTAATAGGTTGTTTCTACAATTCTGACAGGCAAACTTACGTAAAGCCCTGGAGTAAAACTATCCTTGCGAAAACCTAATACATGTGAAACCCTGTGAGACATACTAAATGAGATGGATCTTCTTATTTGGACACGTGGAAAGCAAAAAGAATAAGAGGCCTTTTGATAATACATAGGAGCAGCAGAAACGAGCAAGACTTCTTGAATATACAAAGAACAAGTCGTGGACATTAATGGAATAATGAATTGCAGTCCACTCCTGATGCGCAACAAAAATTTAACATTCTGCAGAAAGGAAGAAATATTACCAGTTCTTTTTTCATGTTTCTGTAAACTAACTTTCCTTTTTCTGTGAACTAACTGACCCAGGATCAGTACCCAGTATTATATATAAATAAACACTTGCCGTGACAGTTTCGACTTAGCAACTGTGAACTGTGAACTGTCCAGTAATAGTTAGATTTTTCTTATTTTTCAAATTTATTCTGCAATTCTGCATTTGTGCTTTCGCTTTCATTTCAGCTTTTCAGTTTTCATTTCAGCTTCCGTGCTTGTTAATCAGACATAGAGATTGCGCTATATCAAAGCCCGAGCATATCTGTCAGCAACTGTAGGAGGAAGCTTTAATCCAATCCAAACCCACGGCACTATTATGCACTTGTGTGATCCAAATGGCCGAGCAAGCTTAAGATATCAGCTGGACTGGCCAAAAGTAAAAGACAAAATCTGACTTTAAGACAAAGTTTGTTGTGCCAACTATCGAGCAGTTCTCTGTACACATCTTTGAAATGAGCAAAAGAACAGGCTCGACTAAAATATTCAACCTAAATTTATGTTTAAGGTTATGGTTAAATGATCAATAAGTGAGGATTCAAATTCTAAGAGAAAAGACGATTGGTTATCTTTTCAATCAATTTAGTTCCAATACATCGCATTGAATCTGATTTTGTAATTTGTCCATGCTTGCCAATAGTGCAGGTACATTATGACAACAATTAGCTAAGAACCTATAAATTCCGTCTTATATTTAAATCTGGCTGTAGCAGCCTCATTGTTAAAGACAAAATTCCATTACTACATATTGCTGTATTCCTAAACCAGATATCATCATTCTTATCATACATTAACAGAGGGGCGAATTCAGGGGGGCATGTCACAAAACAATTTTGACGGGGACTTTTACCTTGGACCCAAATTATGGATAGGGCTTATAGTCATGAGCATCAATTAACGTAGTTTTTAAAAAAATTAGCGTTAATAGTAATTAAATTCAGTAACGTTTGAAAAAGCTTTCAACTGTAGCGCTTCTACCAGGGCTGGTGGACCAAGAAGAAGCCGAGGACAAGCCCGAACGGGAGGCGTCAGGCACCCTTGTACCCACGAAACCAGGACCTAGAAGAGAGAAGGGAAGAGGGAGGTTCAGCTTTTCACTCACCATTGAAAGTAAAGAATTGGTCCCGCAGGGGATCGAACCACGACCCTTCTGCTCTAGAGTCAGACATGCTAACCACTACACCACGGAGCCATCAGCTGAACTCCCATTACAGGCTTATCAATCTTTCCTATGCCTGCTTCCCTTACACAACAAAGGCTTTGCTTTTTCAAAACAATTCACACTTTTGGTCAATTTTTATGAAAAATTAAGGACATTTACGTAAACATTAAAGAATTCCTGTAAAGTTTCAAAAATATAGTGTAAACACTATTTCTGCCTGCCATTTGCATTTACCCCTTGTCCAATCTTGCCCTACCGCTAGTTCCTATATGTTCCTAGGGCTTGTACTGTGTCCGAGCTGTTGGGGGGGGGGGGGGGTTTGGAAACCGGTGTTAACCTATGATTGCTATCATGACAACTGGGGCCAATGTTATCAACGTCTAAACCCGGGTAAATCTTTAACACATAAAGTTAACCCGGGTTAGCGACTTAACCCGGGTTTAAGTGTTGATAACATCGGCCCCAGGTCTTTGTCATTCCTTTCAGTTCTGACCCTCTTCCCATTGGGTGGCGATTACAGCTTTCACTGGCTCCGGTGGTTTAATGTGTTTGGATACTGTGGTTTCTTTGAACTTGGAATCCAGGCGCTTCGTCACATTGATATCTACATAAAATAAGCATAGAGTATAGTGTCATAAAGGAAAAAGTAGGTGCAACTACAGGGCCAAAATTGGATCTCAGTTGGTGAGTAAATCTTTTTGAAGCTAAGGAAATCCTCAGGTTCAGCTACCATGATACACTCTCTTCAAAACTTCAGGTCATAGCTTTCGGTGACAGTTTTCGTAGCAATCACTTGAATTCGTGGGCGCTTAGCCCACGGCTGGAGGTCTCCACTGCCGAAAATGACGAATATCAAGGTTCCTGCCACTCCAACTGCACCGGTCACAAGTAGGGCATGGTGCCACTCCTGTGGCGTGCCGTATGGAGTAAGGGCTGCGGTGACGCAGGGAAGGATTATTGCCGCGACGTAGGCAGAGGCAGCACCTGCACAGGATATGGTCCCTGCGAACTGTGGTGCAATCTTACATGCGGATCTGGGATAGCCAGCAACGAACAACCCTAAGGCAAAGTATGCTGCACAGAGGGTGGCAACGGCACTGGTTGCTGTGGTGCAGTTGAACATAATGAGCAGCATGATCAGCGCAGACGGAATGAAGCCAGACAACGCTCCGAACAGTTTTACCGTGTAGGTGGGATTGCCGGTTTTTGCCTCAAACCAATCCGAAACAAACCCTGTCCCAACCCGGCCCAACATTTGCATCAGAAACGGTAGACCGCTCATGATTCCATTGGTGGTCGTTGACAGCAAAAGGGCTTCCTTGAAGTAGGTAGACATGAAATCACTGAAAAAATAGCTCACATACCACATGGCCATATTTGAGCACAAGATAGCCCACACAGGCGGTGACGAAAGAATACTAAGAAAAGGTATTGGTTCTTTGTGCTCATTCGTGGCATAGGTTCGTTCGGCGACTATATACGATGCTTCGGCTTTAGAGATAAACCAGGCATCCTCCACAGAATCCCGATAAAATATAATCCAAAGTATCAGTCCAACAAACACAATCTCAGTTGCCATATAGTAGATACTTTCCCATCCCACCGTGCTACACATCACTCCGCTAACTTCCATGGTAAACAGGGATCCCACCTGAAATCCGGCCGCAGTAGGTGCCAGCATTCGGCCCAATTCCTTGGATGGGAACCATTTAGTGGCAACATAGATACAGGCAGGCCAGGAAACGAGCATGGACAGACCTTGGACTACTCGCAACACCACGACATAGTACGGACTTCGATAGGAAGCTACAGGAATTAGCACTGTCGATAGACAGGTGGCTGCGTAAGCCACCAAGTATATCCATCGAACTCCATACTTATCCAGCAATATTCCAGCGGGAAGAGTCAGCACAGCTGCACCCCAAGCCTCTGCGGACAAGATGATTGCCTGCGTTTTTCGATCCCAAGCAAACGTTCCACCGTAGTCTTCCTGGGTCTCTTCCAATTTGTCCCTGAAATTCAAAGTGACCATTTCATTTCAACACATAATGTCTAAAATATGAGTTTTTATAGGTTATGCCCTCTGCTTACCATAAGCTCTGCTTGGCCAATACTGCTCCAGATGAACCTATGTTTTCAGTTTTCACGTAGTGCTTGCGAAATGTAAGTGCATATAAAGTATGGAGATAGATGGCCAAGCTGGCCTTGTGCCGACCGGGAAGGAGATAGAAGTCAAGTACAGCTTTCATGGTTCTAGTTTCTGTCTACCTAGTTTCTACCTTACCAAATTCATAAAAAAATAATGAAAAACGCCTGCCTGCCGTCACTTAGACCGAAGCCTTAGTACGAACAGGAGAGAGCCAATGGGCGCTGTGAGCTCTCTGGCCCAGAGAGAAATGGTCTCTGGAGCTCCTGCATGGTTGTCCAACAAGAGAACAGCCAACTCGGCTCTGTCTGTGCTGCAACATAAGTAGTATAGTGTACCCGTTTCGACCCCCACCCCACTCCAAATCCCAAAATCACGAGTAAATTTTCAGTTCCTATTCTTGGTTTATAATTACAATTTCATCTTTCCCGTTTTAGTTTAACACCCTTTCTATGACTCATGTTCTTCCGTCCACCAGATCCTTGGGTTTTCCTATCTTCTAACTCCAATGGTTTATATAATCTAGTTGTAGCATCATTCAGTCAGGTTTCATAAAATTTTGATAAAGGGTATTATTTGATCCCTCTAACTTCCCCACCTCTCATCTGATTTTGGTGAACTAAAAATAGGGTATTCCACTGACTCCGTCCTGTCCTAGAAAACAGATAAACTTCGATAATGTACATCCGTCGCTACCTTGAGCTTAGTTTACCCATATCAAGTTCACAATTCCTAGTCTGCCTGATCCTTCTTTCTGAGTGCGTATAGGTTAAGGGTTCATGTCATTCCATTTTTCGACCGATTCATCCCATTGGTCATTACCCTTCATGTTCACATGAGTCACTTCTTCCTTTGCTGAGCCTTATTTCGACCTCATATTCTTTCAGTCAGACCATTTTGATTTCGAGTCACACGTTACACCGAGTCTACTCCGAGCTTATTTATCTTGGTTTTGCCTCATTACATCTATATACAATCTTTACTTTTCACCATCTTTTTACCTTCGTATCCTACCTTTCCATTCACATTGGCTTCATTCCCTGAGTCACTCTTAAACTACTCCAAACTTACTCTGACCAGACTTTCTGCATCCTTCTTCCATGATCAACTTTCCTATATTTCCTTCCTTGTCTTCATTCACTGAGTCACTCCCAAATTACACCGAGCCTACTCTGAGCTTATTTTATCCAACTTTCTTCCATGATCTACCTTCCTACCTTGTCGTAACATTCACCTTACCTTCTTCGTGTGTGGGGTCACTCCTAAATTGCACCGAACCTACTCTGAGCCCACTTCTAAAACTTTCAGTGATTCTTGTCTTTACCTTCCCTATCCTTCCGGCTTCCCTAATGTCATTCTTCGAGTAACTCCAGACCTACTCCGAGTATCCACCGAGTCTACTCCGAGCTAACACTGAACCTACTCCGTACATACCTCTAATTTACTTCGATTTTTACTCCATTTGTGTTTAATTTTCAGCCAAATGGTTCCTTAATTCTTCATTTTCACCAGTCTCTCCAAATTCAAATGTTCTGGTTTTCCATTCCACAGTAAGCATCGTTGACCACATCATTTTGCTTTTTACCATCTAGTTTTCTCTAACTTAATTCTACTACGAGCCACCCCTACCTTACTCTGAGTCTATAATCTGTGACCTTCAAGGCAACTTTTCATAACTTCTTAAACCAATTTGCTTGGGCTTTTGCATTGTATCTGGCCTTCTCCTTCCCCTTGGTTTATGTTGTGACTCACTGCGCCCCTGCTTGCTAACCAAACGTTTCAAGCATCAACCTAACCATACTGTATTTGTCTTTCCGACTGAACACAACATCCCAACTACTTTGACTTCTTACGTATTCTAGTCACTCGGAGCTTACATCAACTATAGGTCTAAACTGACTTGTCCATCCAGGCATCAATCCATATCCTACTCTTCTCCAGCTGGAAAGGAAGAAGTGACTCATGTGAACATGAAGGGTAATGACCAATGGGATGAATCGGTCGAAAAATGGAATGACATGAACCCTTAACCTATACGCACTCAGAAAGAAGGATCAGGCAGACTAGGAATTGTGAACTTGATATGGGTAAACTAAGCTCAAGGTAGCGACGGATGTACATTATCGAAGTTTATCTGTTTTCTAGGACAGGACGGAGTCAGTGGAATACCCTATTTTTAGTTCACCAAAATCAGATGAGAGGTGGGGAAGTTAGAGGGATCAAATAATACCCTTTATCAAAATTTTATGAAACCTGACTGAATGATGCTACAACTAGATTATATAAACCATTGGAGTTAGAAGATAGGAAAACCCAAGGATCTGGTGGACGGAAGAACATGAGTCATAGAAAGGGTGTTAAACTAAAACGGGAAAGATGAAATTGTAATTATAAACCAAGAATAGGAACTGGAAATTTACTGCTGATTTTGGGATTGGGAGTGGGGGTTGGAACGGGTACACTATACTACTAACATAGCCAGAGAAGGTTTATCAGACACTCTCTGACGGTGATATGCACAGAAAGAGGACTGCAGTGTACCTTACCAAATTGGAACACCACACATAACTAGGCACCGACTCAATGGTGAATGGTGAGCCTGATCTCATCCAAACTAGTACTCACCCGCACGCCGGATCACGTGACTGGTTTGCTAACTTATTTCCCTCTCCAAGATATGTGGCATTGACCATGCAAGCAATGGAGAAATTGAGAGTATAAAATGCCACGTTTATGGCGAAACAGGAATAAAATAAAACAACTAGTATAATAAGACGTCCCGATGGAAAGATCCTGTAGGGTGGAATGGAGACCGGCTTAGAACCCATAGTGTCCTTTTGAGAGGGATAGACCTAAAACGTGTCAGTTTAACTTCAATTTAAATTGCTCTAGTTTCAGTGTTGTTTCGATCCAGATTTTACAAAATAACATTTTAGCGCCCAGGGCACTTTGCTTCACTTTGCTTCACTTTCTATTTCAATCATTCTGATTCGGCGACGTGTCTTGTCCTTACCGCCCTGAGAAGATGGAGTCGTTGTGATCCCTGGTATTGGAGGAATTGTCCTTGTCTTTGTGTTAGGGGAAAGGTTCTACATAGCTATTTATCTTATAATGAGACACAATAAGTTTTTGGTGTTCCAAGAAAACTGCAGCTTAAGAATCTTGTAGTATATTACAATGCCAGTGCAGTGAAATTTTGTTAAATACTGGTATTCAAATTGAATGTATCCTAATAATAATGATCAAACATTTTCACTGCTGGCAAGTAATGTGGGAACAAGTAATCCAGTGGGAACAAAACATGATTAATGACTGCAAAAGTCTTTAAAGGTGAAAAATATCCTAACTTTGAGTTAACAACATCCACTAAAAATAATCCAAGAAACTGGTAAGAGTACAGTCGGCACGCATCCAGGCCCGGCCCGTGAACTTTGGCCTTCGTTCGACCCGTCCGGCCCGGTCTGCAGGCCGGGCTGGGTCGGACCGGGCAGTCTGCCGTTGCCGAAATGCAGGCCTCTACTGAACGTTCGACTCTTTGTGCTTCAGTGGAAGAATATCTTACTTTTCTGACACACGATTTAAATCTAGTTTGATCACTAAACATCGATCTCCCAAAACTGCAGAATCAGCAAAAAAATTTATTTGTACTATCATATATATGTTACGTACCGTATGAGATTTTGTACCGTATTATACGGTACGGCAATTTTCGTACCGTATTAAACGGTACGTACCGTATAATACGGTACAACTTTTTCTGTACCGTATTAAATTTTTAGTCCCGTATTATATTGTACGGTTAGTTTTTGTACCGTATTGGCAAAGAACTGAATCTAATCTGCAAGACTAAAAAAGATGAAATCTTTGCTCTTGCAATTCTTATTTCTTGCCACCTAAAATTCTGAACTTCTAATTCTATTAATTCTATTACATATTCTGAACATAAAAAGTGAAAATAGTTGAACTTAACTTTTGACTGTCAACGTCTTTACACAAAAAGAATGAAAATACAAATAAACAAACAAATAAATGTTAAGATTTTAAAAGATTTTTAATTTTATAAGTGCTTAGACTTGAATGACATTCAAATATTTTCAGACGGTTTTATTGGAAGCTAAATCTTGAGTCGCTATTTTTGGGAAGAAAGCGATGAAGATGCAGGAAATAGTGCCATCCTCGTACCTTAAATAAAACAAATGATAAAAATTTTGCAGTTTTGCTAGAAAGATAGCTTCTCAAGATTTCGCTTCCGACAAAACCGTCTATAAACGTCTATATTTTGAATGTCATTCAAATCTAAGCACTTATAAAATTAAAATTTTTTAAAACCTTAATATTTATTTGTCTATTTATATATTTGTATTTTTATTATTTTTGTGTAAAAACGTTGATTTCAAAAGTTAAGTTCAAACATTTTCACTTTTTATGTTCAGAATATTTAATAGAATTAGAAGCTCAGAGTGTAAGAATTGCAAGAGCAAAGTTTCTATATTTTTTAGTCATGCAAATTGTGGCAATTGAATATATAATTTATAATTCTATGATTATTTTAGCATACGACAGCTTTTTCCGAAAATTTTTGCAAAAGGTGATTTAAAATTTATAGCTTGGGGCATTCTCCAAACGCAACCACCCGCAACAGCGCCTTGGTTTTAGTATGTCCAGAAAAAAGTTAATTTTTAGTGCAAAAATACGGTATATATTGTCGGAAGCGACATGTTGAGACGCTATTTTTGTAGCAAAACTGCAAAATTTGTATTGTTTGTTTTACTTAATATTATTTAACAGCAGTAGTCAGTTCTTTGCCAATACGGTACAAAAACTAACCGTACAATATAATAAGGGACGTACCGTTTATTACGGTACAGAAAAAGTT